>SJJU01030481.1:0-10747 GCA_012932125.1 Conopomorpha cramerella | reverse complement strand
TTTCATGAATTTGGTGATGTTACGAAAATATTATAGATAAAATACGTTTTGAGCCTACCAATGAACTATCGTGTTTTCTAGTTTTTCAAATATTTTAAAAAACGAGCAGCGACGTTTGGAATCTCTTCTCGACGAGGAACATGATATGACTATAAGTTCTTCAGACACGTAGTGCCATGTTGCACGAGCTGTTTGAGTGATCAGGAACAAGGATTTTTAGGAGCAATTTTTTTTTTTTTGTAAGATGATACATTTATATTATTTATATCGAGTTCCTAATGTCCATTGACCAAAGAAGGCTGATTAGATCTAATTTATTAGAGTTAATTGTAATTGTTTTGTTGATTTTTTTGTAGTCAGTCTTAAAAGTCTGTTATTTTTTTGAGTTTTATATTCTAAGCAAGATTGCGTAATAAACGAGTTGTGATTTCCTTTATTGATTTGTTTTAATGTTGGGAATATGTATTTGACTAGAACTAAAGCCAGGAAAAACAATATAATTGTTTAATTGCATTCATAATATTTTTTCAAAAAACCCGGTCTGTGAGACCGGCGTTACCAATGATGCAAGTGAAATTCACGTCACCAATGGCGGGTTAAAAAAAACATACATACGATCGAATTGAGAAGGATTCCTTTTCTGAAATCGCTTGAACATAGTTATCCAAAAATAAGGTTCACTGTATATTCATACGCACTTATTATAAAAAAACGTATCTTTCGCATTATATCCAAATAAAACGAAGATCGCCGAAATATTTAAATAAAAATAAAAGGACATCATTAACGACCTCATAAATAATAAATCCGCAGTGATTGAGTGCCTTTCTAGACTTTATAAATTGGGAGATTCATTGTTTCATTTTATAAGTTTAGTTAGTTATTCTCTTTGGTTTTGCAAGGAGAGTTTTTGTACTATATTTTATTCATGTCTTTATTGTCATATATCTCGTATTATATTAAGTTGTATTATAGGAAAACATTTTTATCCAAATTGACTCTTGTTATTTTTTTATTTTCTTTTCACTAATTCCTCTAATAGAGCGTCTGTGGTCCAGTTAGTTGGCTAATTTTCAACCGGAAGGTCGCAGGTTCGAGTTCGGCTACTGGACTTGTACCAATGCTCTCTTTTTCAAAGCCTATGTACGCAAAGCAACGCTTGTACGGTGAAGGACAACATCGTGATGAAACCCGCACACCACAAGGTGTGTGAACCTTATAACAGCGATGGGCTCGCCCCTTGTCACTTTGGGTTATCTACGCTTGGTTAACTGTGGGCATTTGCTTAGCAAGTGCCTCTGCCTTTGGCACTAAAAGGCATGAAGTGTGTTGATTTTTATTTTTAAATTACTTTAATGATTCCACGTTTTCAATTGAATTTTCCAAACATGTTGAAATAATTCGTGCTAATGCACATTGTATAAAATATATATTTCATAGTACACTCGGCTATGTGCATTTAAAGGCACAGCGAAACACTGAGGTTTGTTATGGCGAATTTGGCAAATTGTGTCCACTAGTGGCGAAGCTAGGGGTTAACCCGGTAGTACAAGACAAGCCTACACCAGGCACATTAACAAATATTTTTAAGGAAATTAAGTAGCGTCGGGACTTATTATAGCTCAAATAAGTAAGACAAATATAAAATCTAAATAAGCATGGGTGAAGTGCCTATTTTTCACTACCGGCTTACCTCCTAACTTCGCCACTAGTGTCCACTGTTTTTACACCACACCTTGTGCAGGTTACCTTACCTTGCAGTTACCTTGAAGGGAATATTTTTATTAAATCTACGGATTAAGTAATATGCTCATTTGTATTCTAAATGGCGGCGAAAAAATGTATTTACCTTATAAAGCGTTTCGGTGAAGGACCGAAATGTTATTCTTTTCCTTATAGGTTTAAAAGGGAAAGATTGTATATTTTTTTTGTTTCTTTCCTTTATGAAAACGAACAGTCTCATTAGGATTTGAAGATCACCCTTGAGAGTGTTGAGCGGTGAAGATGCACTGCATATATTTTGCATAAAACCGACATAATATTCTGTTTTAGGGTTACGTATATTATAAGGAAAAATATTTGTTTGGCGTCTGTGGTTCAGTTGGTCGGACACTTGACTTGTAACCGGGAGGTCCCGGGTTCGAGTCCGGCTACTGGACGTGTACCAATGGGACTCTTTTTCAGAGCCTATTGTACGCAACGCAACGCTCGTGCGGTGAAGGACAACATCGTGATGAAACCCGCACACCACAAGGTGTGTGAACCCTATAACGGCGATGGGCTCACCCCCTGTCACGTTGGGTTAAATACGCTCGGTGAACCGTGGGTACTTGCTTTAGCAAGTGCCTCTGCCTACCCCTCTTTGGGATTAAAGGCGTCAAGTGAAGTGTATATTTTTTTTGGATATTAAATAAATAATATACACTTCTCGTAAAAGCAGAGGAACCTGGTAAGAAGCACGGTAGGCAGACGCACTTGCCACGCATTTTTTTACGGTTCTCCCCAAACCCAATAGGATATGGTTTATTAGCCCAACTTTTCCTGTAGTGGGGGGTCGTAAGAGGCGACACAGGGAACTCTCCAGAGGACGGGCAGCAACGCCCTCTGTGAGTTGAACCACTACACCACTACGATCGCCAACCCGCCTGCCAAGCGTGGCTATTATTGGCATTTACCTCCCAAATTATCATTGAAATCATTGGATGAGTCCACTTTCATAGTGCGAACCGCCAGGATGTGGCACGACTTGCCGGAGTCTGTGTTTCCTGCGCAGTACAGTCTGAAGATCTTTAAGTCGCAGGTACCTTCTGAACAAGTGTGCTCCATCGTAGACCACATCGCTGCTTAACATCAGGCAGGATGGTGAACAAACGCTTGTTCATAGTGATTAAAAAAAAAATAGGGATCACCCTAGTCCAGCAGTGGACGCACATGTAAATGCAATATACGCAAATGTTATTTAATTATACCGTTTATTTGTGGGTTAAACATAAGGCTAAATAGCCATGGCCCGTTTTTTTTAAACACAATAAACACATTGTCCGAAGGTGGCGTGAAAAGTACTCGAAACCGGAGGTCATGTATGATAAGATGTATGAATGTAGATGAAGCGAAAGGGGTATGTGAGGACCGTGACAAATGGAGATCTGTAGTCTCTGCCTACCCCTCTGGGAGACAGGCGTGAAGTGTATGTATGTACAATAAACAAGGGGTTGAACACCATCCTGCCTTATGTTAAGCTGCGATGTGGTCTACGATGGAGCACACTTGTTCATTGTACCTAGTGACCCTAGTGACTTGAAGACTTTCAGACTGTACTGCGCAGGAAACACAGACTCCGGCAAGTGATTCCACATAATTTTTCTTAAACCTAGGTTTTTCTTCATTTATTTACTTATCGTCTCGACGTGTGACAGAGATGGCGCTAGATGAGTGGTATAACACTTTGTCAGGGTCAGGTTTGTACGGAACCCACGGTGTGTGAATTCGAGCGTCCGGTTGGTTTTTTATACAAATACTTACACATGCGTAAATATTCCTAACATGGGGATTCGACAGCGGTTAGAGGAAATTTTCACAATATTTTTCTTTGTCTTATGACAATTCTACTATAGCAATCCGTACTTGAGGATAATCCTTGAAAACGCGCGGGGAATTTCAATAAAACAAAAAAAAAGGAATGTAAGCAAATTCAAATATTCGAGGTAGCATTTAAGAATATTAAAAAAAATACTTGTGAAAAATAAGAACAAAAAGGAAAGAAGGATTATTCATTAATTCTTGCAAAACAGATTGGGCATCGAAACAATGGGGAATGTTCAGGTCCCTTGTTTCTCATAGTTATAACAGATGGCGCTAGCTGTATTAGGGGGGATAAATGTCAACGAAATCACCAACTTCAAACAGTCAGTATTGTGTTAAAAAGTGTTCCAAATAATATTACTGACCGAAGTCACCCTGAACACCTCTTAGCGGCACCTACCTAGATAAGACGTTTAAGGAGTTTGAAAATTCCCCATTGGTTCCAAATTCTAATTGACAACATTTCATTTTGAATTAGTTTAACATTTCATTTTTAGTTAATGGAAGACACGGAAGTATACCTCTAGTTTCAAAGTAAAAATTGTGAATGATAACTAGTATTTTTTTTTTTTTAAGGAAAAATACTCGTCCCACTTTTCTTTCATATTCCGCGATATTTTTTTTTAAAGAAACGCGCCAGACATTGAATCCACTCCTGACTCCGCGATATATTGAGGTAAAAGTATGAAATGTTGTCAATTGGTTACTAAATAGTCTAAATTTAATATTTATATAATGGTATTTCAATAGCGGATTGGGCGGATGACAGGCCCGTTGCTGTAGCGGTCAGCATGTCTGCCTCTGTTCCGTAGGTAGGGTCGTGGGTTCGATTCCCACCGCTGACAGGTACTTAGGTATGAGCTTTTAAGTTCTTGTTGGATGTGTCTGGGTGTTTTATTTATATAAGTATGTATTTAAATGGCAAACAATGTATATAATATGTAAATATATCTAGTTGTCTGATTTCCATATCACAAGTGCTTTAACTACTTAACATGGGATGAAGGCAATGTGTGTGTTTTGTTGTAAAAAAATATTATGAATAAATAGCAATTGAATTGTGAGCACCTGAACCAAAACATTATGATTGGTTAATGGATTGCATGTCATAGATCGCATCACTTTTATTGGTTCATATGGGTGCGATTTGAGATCCGGTCTGATGTAAATCTTCTAGACTAATATTATAAATGCGAAAGTAACTCTCTCGGTCTGCCTCGCTTTCACGCTAAACCTGCTTGAACCGGTTTAAATGAAGTGTCCAGGGATCAAGCATATTTTAGAAGATTGCAATCAAGAATATATTTTACAAAATCTGAATTCATTCATAATTTATTCAAAATGTGGCGATAAGTCACTGATACAGGCATGGGGAATTAGGTAGGAGACCAATCCAGAAGATTAGATTTTTTTAGAGCTAAAAATGTTCTTGATCCCTAGACACTTTTAATGTGTGTAGTTTACAGCCTGAGAAAGGACATAGGCTACTTTTTATTCCTATCCTCTGGCACGCGTCTAGACTAGCACTAAGTAGAGGGTGTTACAGTTTGTATGAAACTACGCAAATGAAATCGCGGGACGTCCAATAGTAGAATATATCAGCTGCTTCTCTTTCTGGCATGTCTTAGGAACCGACTATGGGATCTGAAGATTTAGGTTTATTGCTAAGAGCTAGGAACTTGTAACTGAAGGCCCATCTAAATATATAAAAGGAAAAGCTGACTGAATGACTGACTGTCATATCAACGCACAGCCCAAACGGCGTAACGTAGGCGCTTGAAATTTGGAACGGACGTAGCTTAGGTATCGAAGGGGTGCACTAAGAAAGGAATTCCCGAAATTCCCACGGGAACGGGTATTGACGGGAAAATACTTTTGTATGAAAAATCTAAACCGCTCAAGTTAGACGCTTGAAATTTGGGTTGCAGGTACTACTAAACTACGCGAATGAAATCGCGGGGCGTCCACTAGTATTATACTAAATGTGTTTCTTATGATCCTAAGATTCCGTCCAACCCTTTTTTGGGGATTACGGAAATGAATATTTAATATAAATATAGCCTCATTTTACGGTTATTATTTATTTTCGCTTACAAGCGAAAGTTCTATTATGAAATATTTTCGGCAAAAATATTTCATAATAGAACTTTCCTTAGCTCTGCCCTTTACAGCAATAAAACCCAGCTTAAAATAGAATCTATTTACGTATCAAAACGGCTTTTATTGTCCAGTGCTTCTTCTTATGTCTAACCCCAACTTTTAGGGTATTTATGGTATAAACCATGTTATTACACTCGAGAGCAAAAAAATCGGGTAACACACAACTGTACAAAGCAATACCTGCAGTGTGATCAGCAGAAACCCGTTTACGGAGATGTTTACTGTTTTTGTGGACCCTATGTGCATATACACCCTACAGAGTGACTTTTTTTCGAGGTTAAGGCCCTGAAATGAAAAAAATGCTAAATCATACGAAATATTTTTTTTAGTAATGTTAACTTTGCATGAAAAGTTCTAAACTATATTCCGTCTCTGGTTATTGACACCCACCATAGGGTTACTGGCCTTTCGTTTCCTAGGATAATTACTTATCACAGTACATTACTTCTGATTATAAGTCAATACGATGGATAATATGATGCTCTACAGCAACAGTTGATATCGATTCAAAAAGTATTTATTTACGGCCTTGTAAGATTAAAGTTTTCCTTAACCATTTTTAACAGCGTCTGTGGTCCAGTTGCTCGGATACCTGATTTGTAACCAAGAGGTCGCGGGTCGCGTTCGGAGTCTGGCTACTGGAAATGTACATGTACAGAGATTCAGAGCCTATGTACGCAACGCAACGCTCGTACGATGAAGCACAACATCGTGATGAAACCCGCCCACCACAGGGTGTGTGAACCCTATAACGGCGATGCGCTCACCCCTGTCATGTTGGGTTAAATACGCTTGGTGAACCGTGGGCATTTGCTTCAGCAAGTGCCTCTACCTACCCCGCTTTGGGATTAAAAGGCGTGAAGTGTATTTTTATTTTTTAATTTATCAGCAAGTAATAAAAGAAAAATAAACACACTTCACTCATTTAATTTCCAAAACGGGGTAGTCAGAGGCAATTGCTAAGTGAATACCTGCGGTTTACCTACCTTAATCTAATTTATTCATAGAAAAATTCTGTATAAACCTGAATAATTTTTGGACGTCGGAAAATAACTACCGGATCGTATTTTTGTCTTTGGTAGGTAATTATGTAATTTTGGAGGCACGTAATTTGGTAAAAAAATAAACTTCTTTTTTTTTCGTCGTCTATTAAAATGACTCGATAATTACCGGGTATTAACTACTAAAACCCTTACCGGGTAATATAATGAACCGGCAGTCACTTATAAAAAGCTTATAACAGGTTTACTAAAACCGGTTATTCCGTGTTTGATAACTGATACGTTATGATGAGCTGGATCATCATCATCATCAGCCCATAGTCGTCCACTGGTGGACGTCGGCCTCTACAATTGCACGCCATTGTGATCTGTTTTGACAAGCTTTGATTGTACTAGTTTTGATCTGTTTTTTACGTATATTTGCATCTTTTTTTTTCTCCCACAAGTATGTATTATAATTATAAGTTATATACAGAATACCAGTTCATGTCACAGGATACAGTGGCATCATTTTCGTGAACAACTGCAGCATGCATCACTGTGTTAACTTATTTATTTTAAATTATTTCATTGTTAATTATTATTATGTGTGTGTTGTATTTGTTTATTGGAAATAAATTTATGTCTTCTGTCTGTTTTCGGCTTCTCGCGTCTTATGATGGGTGAGCTGGGTATATCCTTGAAATTGTTGTTAAGGCAATATTAGTAATCCGGGATATTCCCACCCACTTTCCCACCACTGTGATTCCTGTTAGAGCCAGGATCAGTGACGGAAACGTTGAGAACCTATCCGTATAAAAAAACTATACAAGAAGCAACCGACTACAACCAAGTAAAATGCTAATTTAGTTTCTTCCCGGTTCTTCAGGCCAAAAAAAGAAATTAATTAGAAATGGGGACGTTTCCTTTTGTTTTTAAAATCATAAATTGCTTTCATCAAGCTTTGCGTTATGCTACTTGTCTGTACGTAATAGCACTTATAACGATGAAATAAACGTATTTTTATTTGATTTCTAAGAGTTAAGTATATTATTTTTTAATATTTGATTCAAGTATATGATATCTCAGAGATGCCATTGACAGACCTTTAAAAATTGAAATGGGACAAGCACCAGCTTTAAAATTAATAGAAAGAAAAGTATTCGAGTTTTATCGATTAAGTTTCTCTCTTGTGCTTCTACTAGAGAGAGAAAAGACCTTACCTTACCCCCGGACCAAAGAACGAAAATACTAATGATTTAGCTTGTTGCCTGGGGGAGCGGAAAAAGGGTATAAATACCTTGCAGTGCTGGTTCCGATTATGATCGGGAGGAAGAGGTTGAAGCGCTTCGAACTTATGAGAAACTTTGTTAGACGCACACACCTTTTAAAGTCTATTTAATGGCTAATTGGATAAAAAAATGTCAAACGATTACATAAAAGACCACGGATGGCGCTGATGAAGCTAAAAACAAGTTGATTCAAATTGTGCGGTCAATAAAAAACAATCTATAGCTTTATCTTTGTTTTCTTTCTGTCTGGTTACCTATGTATAAAAGCAATGCGTACTTGTGCGGTCTTTAGATGTAAAAATAATAATAAAGTATTAAACAACTCAATCTTTTGTAGCTTTGTAAGCGCCATCCGTCATATAAAAACATCATCATTTTTGTTGTTTTTATCCAATAGCTCATTCACAAACATTAGTTTATAGTTTGGAACTTTCCACAGAAAAAAAACGCTATTCACTTTTTCCCATCTTGTGCGCTAGTGCAAAGGGGTCTTTCTAGCTTTTTCTTCTTCCGCCGCAAGTTAGAGGAGGGTAGGCAAGGAGGTTAGGTTGCGAGCGAGAGTGAGCTAGAGGAAATTTATATTCAGTGTGCATGTAGTGGAAAGGTTGAGATGTGCTGAACTAGTTAGTGCCTATTCTTTTTTAAATCGAGAACAAACGCCTCACTTCCCAAGCCGCTTTATATAAGTAAACTAGCTGTCCCGGCAAACATTTGTTTTGCCATAATAAGTCGCCTTTGTACCCCGTGTATTGGGAGAAATACAACTGGTAGACGCATAAAAAATAGATAGTAGCCGATTCTCAGACCTACTGAATACGCATATAAAATTTGGTAAAAATCGTTCAAGCCGTTTCGGAGGAGTATGGCAACGAAAACTGTGACACGAGAATTTTATATATTAGATATTTCTTTGTCTGATTTCCATAACGCAAGTGTTACACAACTTAACATGGCAATGTGTGTGTGTTGTTGTAAAATATTTATTTATTTATTTATAACAGAAGTTTTAAGCCGGCCACGCCTCTCTCGGCTTAACATCTACTCTAGTCACACCCAGGGTTCAACAGCTTAACGTGTCCTCCGAAGCACGCAAGCGCTGAAAAAACTTATGACGGTCACCAGTTCAATGGAAGAGAATAGAAGTCAGCGCTAAAGTGGCCAAACTGACCTCTAGCTCACTCTCGCTCACACCCTATCCTCCTTGCTTCTACCTTGCGGCGGAAGAAGGAAATGGTAGAAAACCGTGCCGCGCACTAGCGCAAGATGACAAAAGTGAATACCGTTTTTTTCTGTGAAAAGTTCCAAACTATAAAATAACGCTTGTGAATTAAATAAACTTTAAACCTTTGCCGTTACGATACCAGAGCGATGTAAGAACGAGAGTGTAGCAGATTTGTCCCCCTGATAGTATAACTGGAATTGTTATTTTACCCATGGCTCTACTGGTAGAGTCTTGGGAAAATAGCATTTCCTATAACACTACTAGAAGAGTCAAAGGTAAGGTAAATGAGTAAAAAATGCTTTTCAACTCGGTTACTGACCTTTTTCTCCACAGCTCTAATGGCTGATTTCAAAATAACAGACACTTAATGCCACAATAATTGTATACCTACGTACAATTTCGATTTCAACGAAAGTACCTGAGGTAATACATAATTATTCAACGTGCTAAGAAATTGTACGTGAGAGGATTGGCTAAGTAGCGTTTAGTATTTGCGTTATGAATATAAATTATTGTCACGTAGTCAATGGTTGGGTTACCTGACTTACAATTTGGATGGAATTGAATGATTTAAGCTTTATTCGAGTGAGTACACAGATCAATTAATTAGAGCCGGCATATAAATACATTGGAGAACGGCAAAACGTCATCCAAACCTGATGGATTTACCATTTACGCGAACCAAACGCTTTGCGTCTACTTTCATAGTGCGAATCGCCAGGATGTGGAATGACTTGCCGGAGTCTGTGTTTCCTGCGCAGTACAGTCTGAAGGTTTTCAAGTCGCCGGTGAATAGGTACCTACTGAACAAGTGTGTTCCATCGTAGACCACATCGCTGTTAACATCAGGCAGGATGGTGGTCAAACAAAAAAAATATGACGCGCTTGTGTACATGCATATACTTCACGCCTGTCTCCCAGAATGGTAAGCAGAAACTATAGATCTCCATTTGTCACGGTCATACTCCTTTCGCTTCATCTAAATTCATACATCTTTTCATTCATGATCTCCGGTTTCGAGTACTTTTAACGCCACCTTCCGCCAGGACATCACCAATCTGTTCGATGTATGTACTTCTGGGGCGACCTCTACTCACCCGGCCCATTACATCACCCATTAATTCAATAAAAAACTCTTTCGTTAATCGACTTTCATCCATCCTCTCCATATGCTCAAAACACCGATGCATGCCCTTTTCAATCTTGGCCACTGAATCTTCTTTCAAACAGCCAGATTGCCCAGATGCTGACGTATTCTTCGATACAGTAACAAAGTTACTACGACTTTTCGAAATGTATGTTAAATAAATAATATATTGTGTAAATTTATTGTTGTTATATTTTTGTTGTGTAAGTATGTAAATGTGTGTGTTCAATTTTTAGCAATAAGTGCGCCTTGGCTATAGCTGTAAGCATTATCTATAATATAAAAATGAATGGCAAAACGTGTTGGTAAGCGCATAACTCCGGAACGGGTGGACCGATTTCGCTAATTCTTTCTTTGTTGTGCT
>SJJU01030478.1:0-10054 GCA_012932125.1 Conopomorpha cramerella | reverse complement strand
ATGTTAACTCGTATAAGAAATCCAGACAACAAAATGTTATTCTTATTCTTTATCTATATTCTTATATAAATAAAAAAATCAGACACATCCAACAAGTACTTAGAAGCTCATCACCTAAGTGCCTATCAGCGGCGGGTATCGAACCTACGACCTTGCATGTCAGCAGTGGCGTGCACTGGCTTTTACCACAAGGTAGGCAGTAATCCCCAAGGATTGACATCTATGTATAGGTAAATTGTCTTTACGAAATATAAGTACCTACCTATCTACTCACCCACAAAACACAGGACCTTCGTTAGGCCTTATTTCGTGAGTGCAAACAAAAGAGATCTAGCAATAAACGTATATTATTAGGTCGGGTAGCCAAAATACTAAGGTAGGCAGTGTCTTTTTGCCTATATGGTGTGCACGCCGCTGCGTGTCAGAGCTGAGACTTGAGGCTCAGGGTGATCTCAGCGTAGGTTTGACAACAGTTTGATCTGTGATAAGAAGCATTCAAATTTATTTATCTGTGGTACACCGTTTGACAGTTTAATTTATTGAATTTGGATTCGTAAGTATTCTAAGGCTGGTATTCAGGGTCGTTGCTTCTAAGTTTTCTCTAGAGCTTTGAATTCTTTACTGAGATTGAGATTGCAATGCATTTTGACAGCTGTGAGACTTAGATCAACTGCCTACTTCTTACGACTCTGAATTCATAGATACATAGAGACATACATATAGTTTTTAAAAAGAAAACTTTCGAATTTCTGGATATATCTTCAACATAATAAATTGCGCACACTTAACTCATCTTGTATATAAAAATGAATTGCTGTTCGTTAGTCTCGCTAAAACTAGAGAACGGCTGGACGAATTTGGCTATTTTTGGTCTTGAATTACACGTGGAAGTCCAGGGAAGGTTTAAAAGGTGCATTTCATCTAATACACGGGGTACAAAGGCGACTATCCTATGGCAAAACAAATGTTTGCCGAGACAACTAGTATTATAATAAATTAAAAATGTATTTATATTTTTATATCAACTGTCTGCTGTCTGTTATAATTTTTTTTTATATTTTTGTAACTTTAGCTAAATGTACATTTGCCTTTCTGTGTTAGCCTATAATAAAATAGCACTAAACCGTAATGTCTGAGGATTTTTTATTGTACTTTAGGTGTGTATATTGTTGGCTTCCCAAATAAATAAAATAAAAAATAAAATAAACTAACCTACTAAATTAGCCGTGTGGTGACGGCGAATAGAATACATGTGTTACCACCCCAGCCCAACTTTTCCCGTCATGGGGGTTCGTAAGAGGCGACCGAGGGCGCTCTCCAGAGAACGGGCAGCAGCGCTCTCTGTGAGTTAAACCACAACACCACTGCGATCGCCAACCCGCCTGCCAAGCGTGGCGATTACTGGCATTTCACCCTGAATGACGGATCTCATTGGGGGAGGCCCTCGTCCAGTTATGTTGCTGATGATGAAAATAAACTAACACTGGCTTAAATATAATCCTAAGATACAGTAAAAGGAACAGAGTAGCACCACAGTCAAACAATATCACTTGTACCCCAGCTCACGTGCGAGCGTTCGCAACGAATATGTTTTTAATGTTGTTCCACGAAGGCGTAATGGCCGCTTTGGAAACGATCTCGGATCGGAATTACGGCGGCGCCTAGTAAATTTGGCTGAATGAATTCTCTTTTTCTTTTTCTTTTCCTACTTTTTTCTATGAGGCGATGACTATTGCAGGCTGACAATTTAACAAAGAGCCTGCGGGGTTTCTTGTGAGTGTTATAAATAAATAAATAATAATAATAATAAATATTTTACAACAACACACACATTGTCTTCATCCCATGTTAAGTAGCTAAAGCACTTGTGTTATGGAAATCAGATAACGAAATATACTTACTTAAATACCGTTTTTTTTTCTTTTATATACATACTTATATAAATGAAACACCCAGACACGTCCAACATGTACTTAAAAGCTCATCACCTAAATACCTGCCAGCGTTGGGAATCGAACCCATGGCCCTATGGAGCAGAGGCAGACATGTTGACCACTACACCAACGGACCCGTCAAGAGTTATTGTTTGTTTATTTCCACTTGTTCCGTTATCCGTTCTTTTTTCTAACAGAAATGTACTATTGGGAACTCAGACCAAATACAAATAGACTTGTAGCACCTTCGTTCTGTCTCTTTCCCACCAAAATGTATGGAAAATTATGTACTTTTTTATCACTGTGAACAAGCGTTTGACCACCATCCTGCCTGATGTTAAGCAGCGATGTGGTCTACGATCTGAATATCATGTATGTTATAAAGTCTAGTAAAATGCATTACGCTTAAGATAAAAGTCACCCGTACTTATACTTCTGGATCTAAACTGTTACTTTTACTACTAATTTGAGAGTTCGGATCCAGATTTACCCTGATACGCAGTATGGAACACAATATTATCCCTTACTCTTTCACTCTTACATGTTTTTTTATATCGCTGTCTCGTTTTATTCTAAACTTCAGTTTAGAACTGCAAGTATAGTTGTTTTTGGTCTGAGACTGGGAATAAACGATATATTTCGAAGTCTTCTTAAAACTATAAGTAATGGTGACTTTTATCTCAGGCGTAATACATTTTATTAGACTTTATAATTTACGTGATATTCAGATAGTAGAACACAACGCTGTTTAACATCAGGCACGATGGTGGTCAAACGCTTGTTCATAGTGATAAAAAAAATTCTTCTATCTCGCTCGTTTAGTAAGACACCAGAGAAGGGTAGAAGTAGAAAATATCTGTCAAGTAGGTACATTCTAAAAGACCAAAATATTAAAAAATGTTTAGTTTTATTTTGAAAAATTAAATACTGACCCGCACATATCACTCATTTACTGCAACAACGCGATAAAAAAAAACAACGCCATATCTCAAAATGTGACACTGTTGAAATAACAAACTTATTACTATTAATTAGAATTCTTTTCACAATAAGAAAATATTGTGAAATATGGCGTTGTTGCAGTAAATCGAATATGTTCTCCCATGTTGTGAGGTCTTGACTTGAGTTTTTTTATCACTATGAACAATCGTTTGACCACCATCCTGTCTAATGTTAAGCAGCGATGTGGTCTACGATGGAGCACACTTGTTCATTACGTACCTATTCACCTCAGCGACTTGAAGACCTTCAGCCAGTATTAAGTCCTTTGTACTTTTAGTGCAAAAAACATAAGTCTACTTATATAATAAGGGCCTAACGTCTAATAATTCCAACAATATTCTCAAGAGATGAAAAGCCATCCAATGCTTGGAGCACATCACTCTTATTTTGTATATCGTCTGACGTATCAATAGCTCGAATAAAAGCGAAAAGGGAGTCATCACGCTCAGCGTGACGTAACAGAATTTGATGGTTCTACCCGTCTTCGTTTTCCTTTGAAGGGTTCCTTTGGTGCCTTAGTTGGTGTCGAAATTCAGATGGAAATGGAGATCTTTTTAAAGATTTTTTAAAATGCAAATGGAGCAGTGGCGTGCACACCATATAGGCAAAAAGACACTGCCTACCTTGGTATTTGGGCAACCCGATCTAATCATATAGTTATTGCTAGATTTTTGTTTGTTGTACTCACGACATAGGCTAACGAAGGTCCTGTGTTTTGTAAGTGACTAGATAGGTAGGTACCTATATTTCATAAAGACAAGTTACCTATACATAGGTGTCAATCCTTGGGGATAAAGATAAAGGTTCTCCTTCAACCAGTAAAATTTGACATATATGTAGTTTACTCATGTATGTTATTGTCGGAACTGAACCAAATTCATAAGGGAGCAAACGGAAAAAAACAGCTTTGGAATAAAAAAAAAAGTTTCGTATTGGGTCCTTTTTGTTCTAACTATGTTTATCAATAAACATACCAACAACCAAAAAAAGTTGTGTGGTTTTAGGAAACCACGGTAAATTGAAACTCCCTACTCCGCGGTCGACCGTCACGCGACATGCAACACGCAGACGAAAAATTTTTAGACGATGTAATGAAAGTTTCACTTTAAAAAGAAAATACCAAACACGCCCGCTCCTTCTAATCAACAACTCCTACGGAACCCTAAAAAGGAAAATACGCTAGAAAAATCTAATGTGGCATTTTGACAGCAACAAATCATGAGTGACAAGACATTGTGCGCGCGAAAGGAGGGCGTACAAGGATGATATAGAAGCTGTGTAATGGTTATACAGGGTGACTTTTGAAAACAAGAACTTGAATAGAATTTTCCAACAAAAAAGCCATATAAAATTAAAGACAAGCTTTTTTTAACTATGTACTTATGACAAAAGCGCATCAAGGACTTACTTTATTTATGGTCACCACTGTGGGTATGATTTGATAATATTTAACTGTAAATGCAACATTGCAACTTTATTAATATTATATTATTACTTTGAAACTTGTATAAGTTACCTTACAAGTTAGTTAAGGTCCAATAATGGTCTACAATTACCCATATCTGGGATATACCAGGTGGCTCATTCAAATCGGTCAGTATGGGAAAGTATGAAACTATGACACATAAGAAGTTATGTGCTTAGGAACCATGTTGTCCATTTTAATAGCAAAAAATACTGCATTTTTTATTTTAGATATCATGTTTCATAGAAACATTTATTTCTTAAGACGTATGGATTTCCAAATAGGAATAGTGGCAGTTTTTTTTTTCCAAAACAACCGGGTTGGATTCCCGATCTGAGTACAGGTTATTTTATGAATGTATGAATGCAGATTTTTTTTAATTTATAAAAATCGATGTCTTGTTTCCTAAGAACAAATCGTCGTTATGTGTTATAGTTTCAGGCTTTCCCATATTACCCACCCACCATTATTCCGTGTAAAACTAGGCATATTTAATAATGACAGTGTTTATTATAGTGAAACATTCATTACATTGTCTCAAACTTTTTCGTCTGCGTGTTGCATGTCGCGTGACGGTCGGCCGCGGAGTAGGGAGTTTCACTATTACCGTGGTTTCGTAAAACCACACATATTTTTATAGATATTTGTTATTTTTTTTTTCGTTGAGGTACCAATTATGTAGGAGCAGCATCCTGTTTGTTCCACTTAAACTTACTAAGAGGGAGCATGGAAACTCGCACTGACATTATATCACATAGTTAGAACAAAAAAGGCCCTATACGAGACACGCCGATTTTCAATCGAAGGTTCAATTTCATAAAATGACACATTTTGTTTTGTGTCACTTTTGTTCTAGCTGTGCAAAATTAAAAGTTTAACCCTAAACTGCATGATTTTTTTTTGTATGAATTAAAACCTATCCTTAAATTATGTGGCCTGCATCATGGGACAAAAATTAATAGTGGTCTAAAGTCAAAACTGCGTTCATACGTATTTGTTGTGCCTTTGACGATAATTTAGAATAAAAAATCTGTAGATGGGACGGCTAGAAAAAAAATACGAGGAAAATTATACTGGTGTAGTATTACATCACTATGCAGCTAAGGGTTAAACCGGGCAATGTGGCGCGAAAATTAACCATAGATAAGCTCACCTTTGTTGCTTGTCAGCTCGTGAACACGTGTAACTGTGAAACGTCAAATTATAGCAATACCCGGTGTAGATTATTATTGTAAGAGCGTCTGTGGTCCAGTTGGTCGGATACTTGACTAGTAAACGAGAGGTCGCGGGTTCGAGTCCGGCTACTGGACGTGTACCAATGGGACTCTTTTTTAAAGACTATGTACACAACGCAACGCTCGTACGGTGAAGGACAACATCGTGATGTTTTATCCGCACACCACAAGGTGTGTGAACCCTATAACGGCGATGGGCTCACCCCCTGTCACGTTGGGTTAAATACGCTCGGTGAACTGTGGGCATTTGCTTAGCAAGTGCCTCTGCCTACCCCGCTTTTGGATTAAAAGGCGTGAAGTATATAAAGATTAGAATTTCCTATTATTGTCTTCTATACTTAGTAAGACAAATTATTCTTCTTTAGTACTTATTATATTTCTTTATATAACTTTCCCTCTATTACGCAACATTGCTGTGTCCATCAGGATCTACAATGTATTTGTACTTACCCATAATACTACCACCTAAGATTACCTTTGTAAAAAGAAAAAACACTTTGAATTGAATAGATTTTTAAAGGAATTAAACTAGGTATAAGTTACAAACACATCCTATAATAAATAAAAGGAAAAACTGACTGACATATCAACGCACAGCCCAAACGGCTAAACATAAACACTTGAAATATGGAACGGACATAGCATAGGTACCGTAGGGGTGCACTAAGAAAGGAATTCCAGAAATTCCCTCGGGAACGGGAATTAACGGGAAAATACTTTTGTATGAAAAATCTAAACCGCTCAAGTTAGACGCTTGAAAATTGGGATGCAGGTACTACTAAACTACGCGAATGAAATCGCGGGGCGTCCACTAGTATTTTATAAACTATTTACGCTTATTTGTATTTGGTAGCCAACCATGATTTTAGGGCGGTGGGTTCGATTCCCACCGCTGGCAGGTGAGCTTTTAAGTACTTTTTGGATGTGTCTGGGTGTTTTATTTATTTATATAAGTATGTATTTAAAAGACAAAAAAAGTAGTTAGTAAATATATCTCGTTGACTAATTTCCATAACACAAGTACTTTGGCTACTTAACATGGGATGAAGGTGTGTTGTAAAATATTTATTTATATTTATGATTGTCAGAAAAAAAATTGCAGACTGTATAAGAATAGGAATAATCCGGAGGTTGTATTTGTGGCAACGGCGACACGGAAACATTCTGTATTTGAAAAAAAAAACAACATTTTGAGAACAACCGTTGTAAAAATGTGATACAAAAAAGAAATTTTACCTTAAAAATGCTAAATTTGACGAACACGCGTCCAAGAAATCATCCCTTGACAATTTAAATTACTTTTTTCACATGCAGGTAGAATGTAAAACCGGTGGGTGGGCCCTGAAGAATGTCCTCTTGGTGCCCATGACCCACCCAGAACCAACGATAAATGAAGGCCATCGGGGGGGTTTAAGTCAGCACCGTATTTTTATGCAGTATATGATCGAAATAACTATTAAATTGCAAATTTTGCAAACCCCCGATTCTAAATATGCGTGTCGTTCTCTTTCATTTGATTCCACTGACCCCACTTGGGCATATTTGTTCACGTAACATTTTTCATCTCCACTTTCAACCCCCATAACTTTTGAGTGGGTGAATGGATATCGACCAAACATAGATACGAACACGCTCGATCAAATTAGCTTTCAAACAAAAAAAACGCATTAAAATCGGATCATCCATTTGGGAGCTACTTTGCCTCAGACAGACACGTGAAACTTATAAAACCCCGTCGTTTTTGCTACGGGGGTTGATAAAACAAGACACTCCGAATAAAAATAAGGAATTATCCGGAGGCTGTGTTTATAAGGAGTGCTGTTTCAATGTAGCTATTGAGTGAGGGATGTCAAACCTCTAGGGGGCCGCCGATTCGCGTTTGACGGCGTGTTGGGGGACGAGAGTGTCTTGTTTAGGCGGTGCTTTTTTTTATTACAATAATGATGAGAGTGGTTGTAACGTCGTTATTGGGTGCCGCGGGGCGTACTATGACATCTGTAGAGTGTTGTTACATCTATGACCGTCTCAGAATATAAGTCTGCTCTCACTCCCATATCGTACATTGCCAGTTAAACCTTAATAAGACGCGATTTTGAACTCTATTGAATCTTGAATCTTTGAATATTTTCAGGCATGGCTAAAAAAATGCACTCAATTTAAAATCCAACCGACAAAATAGAGAACGGCGAAATAGCATTATCCAAATAAGCCCTCGTACCTTGAGGCTTTAATGTAGTATTGCTTACACTGTGTGACAGTGATAGTGTTATACCACTCGTCTAGCGCTGTCCTTGTCACACAGCGATAACAATATTACTATAAGACATCATGGTACGGGACCATGGTGTTTCGGTTTCATAAAGCACCAGTACGCTTAGGATACAAGCGTAGATTTGTCACGTAGCACTATCTCTATCTATTGACCCGTCTCAGAATATAAGTCTGCTCTCCCTCCCACTCAATCAGAAAACAGAGGACAAAAAAAACGAAAAATCCATCGCGTCGCACTTCACAACAACCAAGTTTTATTAATAAATTGTCTATATAGGAAGTGGGCCACACTTCAAACTCCGCCAGTCTGATTGAATTGTCCGAGCAGCGCTCAGCGCGGAGAGCTAAGAACCTAGATATTCTGCTGACCGATACCTACTCCGCACCAAGTCTCCAAAGATAACTATACTGGGCGTCAATTGACTGTTTTGACATGTTTTTTTTTTATCTGAAAATACTTATTGGGGAGAATGAGAGGTTATCTGATAGCTTCAAATATGTCAAAAGTAGTTCCAAAACATCTCACAGATGGCGCTAATCAGACATGATCTTAAGGTGAAACTCATTTTAGAATTGTCAACAAAAAATAAAAATATGAAATGACAACCCTGTCTAGGTAGTGCCATCAATTGACATGTCTTAGAACTGTAATAAGCCACCTGTCAGAAAAGCTCCCATTGCACAAAGCATAAGCGTCTGACGGGCCCGTTGGTGTAGTGGTCAGCATGTCTGCCTCTGCTCCGTAGGGTCGTGGGTTCGATTCCCACCGCTTGCAGGTATTTAGGTGATGAGCTTTTAAGTACTTGTTGGATGTGTCTGGGTGTTTTATTTATATAAGTATGTATTTAAAAGAAAAAAAAAGTATTCAAGTAAATATATCTCGTTGTCTGATTTCCATAACACAAGTGCTTTATTTAGCTACTTAACATGGGATGAAGGCAATGTGTGTGTTGTTGTAAAATATTTATTTATTTATTTATTTATTTATTATAATATGGCGGTGGATTGGTGGACATGAAGGGGATGGGAATCCAACAAGGCGAGCATCGCGTTCGAATGGCAGCCTGTGGGAGGTCGACGCAGGCCTGGACGCCCCGTGCACGCGTGGCGGCGAGCTGAGAGCGCGGGGTATGAGGTGATCTGATGCCAGAACAGTCGCGGAGGATAAGACAGATGTGGCCCCATCTAGTAAAGTCCCTTTGTACCCATCATATCCTATTGGGTACTATTGGATTTAATCGATTGACCGACATGTTTTTTTTCCAGCGGCCATAAGATAGAAAAGTTTTTACTCTTACAAAATAAAAAAAACTGTTTTGAAAGAAGGCGAGAATGTGATGTCATCGTATGACCAAAAGGCAATGCTTCAGTGGTTTGAGCTGGGAAGGATGGATACACGTGGATTAGCTAAAGGGATTTACTAGAGTGATGGAAGGTGACAGGTGAATAGAGTGCTCCCCAGAAGGATAACACGTGACGTCGTGCGTCTGTGGACGAACAGTGATTTCTGTCGTCATGAATCCTGTGGGGAATTAAGCACATAGCAAACATAATGTGGATTCATTTTGGAGTGTATGTATGACATCACAATGTTAACCAAAATTAATCCAAATGAGGAGGTTAGAATCAAAACGTATTAATTTGCTTTTCTTTCCCTAAGGGTTTTTGTGCATTTTCAAATATATAACTTCACTACCATGTACTATTTTTTTAATTGTTTTTGAGAAATAATCTATTTCATATATATGTACAAGAGAATGGATTGTTTATGTTTTTGCTTCTGAAAGCGCCTAAGAGTAGTATATGTTTTCCTCTTTTTTCATCAAATTTGGTTACACCTAAATTAATACGTTTTGATCCTAACCTCCTCAAATGTCACAGGAAATAATAATTCATGGATATGTCAACGGACGGCCAAAATACTAACTTTCTGACCGCATCGGCGAAGAGGTTTAAACTTTGCAGCGAGTGTTTCCAACGCAAACAAACAAATAGAATCATTGTAAAGTACAGTCGATACTGTACAATCTTTACTACTGTGCACGACTGTGCCAATTTTATAATTAGTATTTTTATATAAATTTGTTAGTATTTATTTTATACCTTTTGATATCGACATGTATATAGGTAGGTGGTTGCTAGGCAAC
>SJJU01030474.1:0-17999 GCA_012932125.1 Conopomorpha cramerella | reverse complement strand
AGTGGGACACAACACAGGCTACATAAAATATAGCTGGACTCACCGCCAAGCCTTCTAGCCTCGACTCTACAAGAACTGACTCAGTTCTGGACATAGGAGATGGAAACTGGCAAGCTGTCCTGTTTTCACTGACTGTCTTATCATACCAAAATTCTCTTAAAAAAAATACCTACACTAGCGCCATCTACGCTCACGACTCCATAACCCTCAAACAAAACACAACTAGACACGCAAGCAGCGTACCATCTTCAATCTTTCTAAACAATATGTATGGAAGTTGGATGTACTTCTGGTTCTCTTTGGTAGTAAAAGTGACAGTTTGGATCCAGAAGTACATGCAATAGGTACCTTGCTGCGCAGTAATACCTCTTGCTCTTTTAATTGTTGTCTCGCTCCATTCTAAACGTAATTTTGGGATTGCAAGTCTAGTTGTTTTTTGGTCTGAGCCATGGCCAATTATAATCTACTTCAAATCAGGGATGCCCCTTATTAGAACTGCAGCAGCAGCTTTCAAATAAAACAGAATCTTGAAAATCAGTTCACTCAGCCCAAAATTAAGAGGTAACATAATGTAGGTAGGTACTTGCATTTTTAAATCGAGTTGAGAACCGCGTCCGTATTTGAATAATTAAAAAATATAAACTAGGGGAAACAGTATAGTTATTGGCCAGTTAAGTGACCAGTTGGTAAAAAAAATAACATAAAAAATTATATCTTTACTGAAAATAAATAAAACTCACGGAATTATGTGTCTTTGTTAATGTACTACTAATAAAGGTACTTTATATAAACTTTCATTATACATGTTAAGAATAATGTGAACTTAAAAATATTAAACTCAAAATCACAGTAATTGGCCGCAACATAGTAGTTATTGGCCATGAGATCACATAGTTATTGGCCACACTGAACATAAAATATACATTCGAAATGAAACGAAATAACAATATTTTTCGGCGACTGCTCACAAAAACCTTTTGAATATTTTTTCTATAGCTTCGTGTAAAGCCTTTCTTGTATATTTAGGTATCTTCGGCATTTTCTTTTCTTGGGTATCTGATAAATAAATAAATATTTAGGTAATTTATCAAAAACAAAAAGTGCATTACAGTAATTGGCCTACTTTTACTTTATGTCACCTCTTTGGAAAATACAGTTATTGGCCTAGGCTATTTACTGTGCATAAAGATTTAAAATTAGTACAAATTTTAGAGATTTTTTCTCAATGTAATAGAAGACGATATCTTTAATAAAAACAGCGTTTTAATTTATTTTTTATTAATATAGTAATTGGCATGGGCGGCCCATTACTATAAATACATCAAATAATTATTGTTACAGCTATTGGCCGCTACAAATTGTTAAGGTTATAAACAAAGTAAGTTATATTGCACCATTCATATGGTTATAGCGCATAAAAAAGCCATCTATTGTGAAGAATAAATAATTGACAAACTACATATTAATTTCAAAATATAGCGCCAAAAAAAATATGCAGTCTTAACATTATTTTTAATCGCTTACCTGAATTTCTCCCTCCGGCAAAAAAATACACATCGGAAAAGAAACAAACCACCAAGAGGAATTTCGATGAAACTTTTTGATAGAGAATAAAAGTGTTTCCATTAATTACTTTTTAAATCTACTATTAGTATAGAATACTGCTAGTTTTTTGGTAACAAAGTTAAAATGGCCAATAACTGCACAGAGGCCAATAACTATACTGTCTCCCCCTACTTATTGCGAAAGAAAGAAAGCCGAACAACGCTGCCCTCTGCACGTTGTGGGTGGATTGGCCAGATGGATGACTGATGAGGCAGGCGTCGGCGTTTCGTTTGCTCGACCACTGAGCCGTATCGTGATGAAGCATACACTACATCGTAGGCAAAATTTTAGCAAACAGTGCTACTTTCCAAAAAAATGAGAAAATGGTAGTTTACGAAACAAAAGAAAAAACCGTGGTCGCGCGACGGTAACGGACGACCTGCGGTCATCACATACCGAGGTTACGAGATCCTAGGGTCTCCGCCACGGTGACACTGGAGAGGGTGACTGTGTTGTAACCCTGGTAGCAAAACGTAGTCTACGTACACTATTCAAGCCGTTTTTTCTCTTTGTTTCAGCCAACACTGCTCAATACGCTCATTACGTTTTCAACACATTGGACCAAGATAGAAGCGGACTTCTCAGTTTTGAGGTAAGCCAGTGTTAGGCCTACCTACTTGTAACATTTAATTTCCTTTTCTTGCCCACACATAAGTATACTAGTCAAAAATATTTTATGCTTTTCTTTCTTACTTCTCGTAATTTCCCGATCAGCACTTTTCATTATCTAAACTCCAGACTTAGGCACACTTAGGTATTCCATACTGGAGGTTCGACTTAAAACTATGTTAAAATAATACAAACACATTTGTCCAGGAATTCGTGACTGGCCTCTCGATTTTATCAAGAGGCACCATAGAAGAGAAACTGCGGTGGACCTTCTCTCTGTACGACATTAACGGAGACGGGTGCATCACTAAGGAAGAGATGACTGACATTGTCACCGCGATCTACGACCTTATGGGCAAGATAGTAGAGCCTATAATCGACGACGACGCAGTGCGGGAGAAAGTTGAAAGACTGTTTCAGGTCTGTGCTATAGTATAATGTTACATATAGTGTCATAAGTTCTATCCAAAAGTCTAGTTCACTAGGAGTATCTACCTACTTAAAGCTTAAACTTAGATAGTAAATACTACTGTCTAGTGTCTCCACTACAAAAAAAATAACCAAAAGAGAGACAAGAGAGAGAATTCAGATGCTCTCCCTCGACATATATGCATACGTTTATCACCATTTGGAGGTACCTACTGATAGACATGCTACTTAATGGCATGCTTTTGGGGCTATTACGGTAAGTAACCACCAACGCGTCAAATATCACAAAGCTTCGATTGTAATAAGAACAATAATATTACGGGAATCGCTGCAAAAGCATGCCACTAACTAGCATGTATAATAGTACCCTTGATTGAGCTGCAAAATCCATGATGAAGCATGCTAGGTTATTAAAAATTGCCTGTTGACAAAATGTCATTATATCTCGAGAGCTCGTTCACTAAGGAGTCATTTAACAAGTTAGTAGTAATGGTCAGGCTACGACCTTATGTACTACTCGTGTTGTGTTTAAATTGCAGGATGTTTTTCCATAATGTTAATAAATATTGTTAGGCACCGACACAATGACTAATGAACTATTCAAAATTGGGATGGAATTGGAGATGGAATACCAATTTCTTAAATCAAATATTGGAAATTTACAGAAAATGGACCTGAACCGAGACGGAGTGGTGACATTAGACGAATTCCTGGACTGCTGTCTCCGGGATGAAGATATCACTCGCTCCATGGGCGTGTTCGACAGCAACTTCTGACGTCCTGCCTACGTTGCGTACGCCTTCTCTCTGCCGTGAATGAACAGTGAACTTACACTACCCACAGTCAAAAAATTTGACATGCAGACAGAGAGATGCGTACCTAACGTTTAACCATGAAACACAGATGGCGCCAGTGCTCCAATGAAAAAACTCGACACGCTGATAATCAAACGAGTGTTCCAATAGATATAAAACACGGACTTTTTTAATTGTTGTATGAAAATAGGATATTGCAATGCGGTACAACAAAAAGCCGAACTTATTTGGTGCGTACCATATTCAGTGTCTTTGTCGTTGTTAGAATACGATAGGTAAATAATATAATTATTGTAATAGATGTTAGATGTAATAGAAGAGGTTTAAAAGAATACAGTACCAGCGAAAAATCTGTTTTAATACTTAGGTGCTTAGAGGAACAATGCACTGGCAACATTATAAAAATGATTTCATTTTATTACTTTCCTAGCGTAATTACCTTACCTACTTATTAAACTATGCTGTAGTTGTTTTATTATATTTTATATTCTTATCTATTATCGCTTATTTTTCTTATTATAATAAAAGTTTTAACTAAGTACCTTCATTATGGACATCGGATTAAGATACCTTTCGTTCCTCAACATTAATCTGAAACCTATTTTCTTGTGAAGAATTCCCTTCTTGTTTGAATGTTCCGGCCATTTTAAATAGAGATTAGCCTAGTTAAATAAGATTCAATTGAAGGTACCTACAAAAACCTATTTTATTTATTTTTACATTCGTTTATTTCTAAAAGTACCGAACAGAGATTACTGAATCAGTCATTAGAAAAATTATTTCCTAACCAAAATGCCAGCCAAAGCAAAATTCAACGAAATTCAGAACATAAGATCAGAATCCTTCAATATGATATATTAAAAAAAATATTCTAGGTTCTATAAAATTAAAAATATAGGTAGTACCTAACAATTAAACTAACAGATGTGTAAGTATTATGTTTATCATTCCAATGTGTAAATCTGTTATATTTACATGAGGGTACATACATTGCCTAGGATGTTATAGTGAGGAAGAAAACCATCTAGTATCTGAAAACAGAATGTGGTGGTACGTTATTAGTCTAGTTTCTAAATTTTCAGTTAATTATAATGCTGCTCCCGGTAAGCATAACCCGATGCCACACTTTTTTCCCAAGTTATACTCTTGGGTCTAATATAGGTACTATACTAATGTGTAGATCGGTCTTATCGTGCAAAAATTGGAGTTAAGCTTATAGTGAAGTTTTGACCGATTAGGCAGTGGTCCCACAGCCGACGATGAACGAAAAACTAGTAGAACCATAAATAAGTTGGCGGTCGGCGAGAAGCGAGTGTTAGTTTCGATAGTTTTGTCGCGTGCGACGAGCAATTACTCGCTACTTTCAATGCTGCACTGTGAACAAATGCGAGCGAGCATTGCTGAGCGAGTATTAAGTTTGATGGCTTTCGACAAACTACTGATGCGAGCCCTCGTTGGCAGTTTGAACAGTCAACGTTCAAATATATGCATCCCTTTTGTTGACACGGATCTATTGTACGTTTCTGGAGAGAGAAAGTCGCCAATAGTTCGACGTTTTCTCGCCGGCGGTGGACCCACTGCCTAAAGCTGTAACAATTCCGCAGCATCCCAGAACTGGTATCAAGTCATTGGGGATTATTAAACGATAATGTAATGTAAATAATAAGTAGATACATGTCTACTTACTAAAATATTTTACTATAATGTAGTAAATGTTCAATGGAACCAAGTGACACTTGTTTTAAATCGCAACATTTTCGTTCAATAATAATAATTATATTGGTGTATTTTAAAGTATTACAATTAGTATGTACCTACTACTCATGTATTGTGATTTAGAGAAGCAAGCGATAAACAATGATGTAGATTCAAACAAAATACCATAAAATGTTTCCATCAAATAACCCCGATTTAGATTACATAATTTAATTTAGCTAGAAGTAACATGGTCGGTAAAATGAGTTATTTACCGAAATGTTGGGTATTCCCCCAAACAAAATTTGTTTAAAAAACACATTAATCCAAACACCTACTATTAATGGTTATTTGAAATATTTTAACCAAATGTATTTACTTATCTATCGAGCTTAATATTCTACTATTTTATTTTCTAAAAGATATAGTTGTTACCGCCATGACCAAGTTGTTATTTACCTTCCTATTATTATTCCGATAATATTAAATGAATACAGGAGAAAATTAACAGATGTCATTATAAAATATTATGTATAAATTAAATTTTAAAATGGAAGAGTCTTATGAATGATATAGATAAAATTACTTAAATAAAAATAAAAGGGACTGGGTGTATAGTCTGGCAGCAGTGTCGTACCTTCATTATGAGGACGCAATCTGTGAGAGTTCAAAAAATGGTACTAACCACAAGTTTACTGCTCCACTTCGAAATGTCTGTAGTACTCTTTAAAAACTTCAGCTATAACACTAGCAGCGCCATCTATTGATTATGTCTGTTTTCTGTATATGTTTACAATTGAATTGAAAGGAATACATACCATTTTTAAAACTACCACACTAAAAAGCGCGTCAAGTAACGGCCACTGGTGACGGGACTAACACTTCCTAAAATTAATAGATATGTAAGACGTTTAGTTTAAAATAAATGTGTGTACTTCGAAAATGTAGCTAAAAATATTCAAATCTATGTGTTAACTTCCCTTTAAAGCTTAACAAGCCGTAGGTTAGTCGCGACAAGATTTATAAAAGTATCTGGAAGGAGAACATGTACAAACTGTATAAAAATTATGGTGTGAAAAACAGAACTAGGTAGATTTTAGCATGATTAGTGTATGAACAGTAAATGAATGCCGGGGAACATCTGGCTTTTTTAGAAATGGTTGGTTAATCAATATTTGTGTTAAGTATATAAGTCAATCAATAATGTTAAAGCAATGATACCAAGGATCTGTTTCACTATTCTTATTAAGAATGACCCTTAATGGGTAGGTATTAGAGGCACTTTTCCCAAATTAACCATTATGGGCGTTATTAAAACATTCCTATTTATTAAGTCAGTGTGACTATTATGGAAAGTAAGTCCCATCCTAAATATTTCCACCACTTTTGAGAATAGTGAGATAGAACCTGTCAAACTTCCGACAGTCTACCTATCAACCATTGTTGCTACTTTTGAAATCATAGACTATTGAAGTTTACACGGTTGATTTGAATTCAATGTGTAGTTAACCCATTAGCATCCACTGTACTCGGAGGCTAACAAGTTATTTTAAACTCTATTACTTGGTAATAAGTCAAAATCAATTAATAAGTGTTCTTCTGGGCGTTAATGGGTTAACATGTGAAGTGCGATGATGAATTGAAAAAATGGAAGGCAAAGTGCAGATGTTCGTGAATGTAACGTTTTTCAGAACTGAGTGGGATAAAACAGTGGATTAGTCAGATGGAATACATTTTTCTGTTACTGACAAACAAGATCGACAAAGAGATAAAACTACCTAAGTAGAAATAAATACAAGTATTTTATAAATCCAGTTGCGAAATCATATTTTAAGTACCTGCCTGCCTAATAGCACTGACCTACTTCTCGAAAGATGCAATTCTTGTAATACATATGTATACCAAACACTCGTGCAACATTGAAACAAGTTTCAAGAATTAGGTTCAGGCGTCCGTGAAACATACACTCTGTGCCAAAATTTTCTAACATTTTCACTTTGAGCACAGCTTTCTACCTGGCAACACCTTGTAGACCTCTCTCAAATACAATTTATCCTAACTACCTACCTACTACTTACTGATAGTAACCCCTAAATGCTTTAAAATTATTAAAATTTTATTTACATTATATAATTAATAGGTTACCCAACTAGTATTAAATAAAACATAGGCCTATCATGGAAAGATTATATCTTGGTATTTTAAGATCCGTGTAATAGATTTTACCTCCATTATATTTTTAGAATGTTCGCGGAAACGTAAATAGTATCATTTTAAGGGTTAAAACAAAATCGGACGTTATATACTTTATGAAACACTTTGCTTGGTCTGTTTAAAACCTCGACATATCAGAATCGTATATGGACTTGACATACCAACTTCTGCAGATTAAGCTTTAACGTGTCTTTAAGACATGCGAGGGCTTGGCTGCTTGTCCGAACAACATTATGTAAGTATGCACTTAAAAGTGCACAGAATTCATGTTGTAGATCTATATCTATTTTCCTCTTTATCTCCTCTTCCTGCGTTCTCTGCGACTATGTAGTTACGATGTTCAGATGTTTAGGAATTATATCTGTAATGTTAGATATTGAAATAATTAATTGTTTATTTACAGAATTGTATGTGTATTTTATAGAAAAATAAATAAATGACGATTACCTCAAGCTGTTGTTATTTTACACCTGCAAAGTGGATTTTCTTCAAAGGAAAAAAAAATACAAATTGTTTACTTTGTACAAAATTGTAAAGGTTTATTTATTTTTTAAATGACATGCAACTTAAAATCAAACACTTTAGTGGCTTCTAGGCTTAAATTATACCATTTCATTACTTAAAATTGTGCAATAGAAGAGATTGTAGGGAGATCTAAGAGCAAACAAATGAATTCAATATTCATAAAGGTACTTAAATAAGTTACATTATGTAACATGTAAAATTAGGGAAAACTATTTACTATACAAAAGTTATAAAAGCAAATATTCATATAGCAGTAGAAGAAAAACAGAAGGTTTAAAACTTGTGCTAATAATTTTAGCACTATATCTCCCAAACTGCTGCAGTTGCAGTTAGAAATAGCACTCCCTCAAAGACTTAAAATAGATTTTGTTAATCTGAATTTAGCCTATGTATGTATTCAATCAAGTTTGTAGACATCATAAGAATATTTGGGCAAGTTGTCTTTTGTAAAATATTAAACTAAAATATTACTCTATTAACTAATTGAAAACTAAATTCAGTTCTAATTGATATGAATAACTACAAATATTCTAAATTGTCATGGATTCATAAGTAGTCAGTGGGTGATCATTAAAATACATACAACTAATTTTTAAATCATATTATCTAAACTAAATTTTAATTTAACCTTAAATAAACAGATTTTCTTTGAGTTCTTTAAATGTATTTTTCACTCCATCTTCAATTAGAAAGTCCAATCCAACCAGAAGACCAAAGAAAGTCCATCACTAATTAAGACAAATGCCAAACCAATAAACAATGATACAGGAAACCTAGTCTTCGTCTGATACAGGTAAGTTATTCATTAATGAATAACTAGATCTTATAAAAATGCAGACAGTTTTTTTTTAATAAGCAATAAATGAAGACAAGGTAATATTTCCTATACCTAATACTAGTACATAATGCCATAAAATTATTTGCATCAATATTTTACAAATTTCGTATTACATTGTTGAGTTATAAATGCGAAAATTAATAATAAGTGTGATATTATTTGAGACCCCAGGGTCTCCGTTCCTTCTTCACAGAAGTACTGAATAAACTTTGACCGTACTTAAGAGGGAGACATACAGACAACCTCGATTACGACTTGCTTTAAATTTCGTCCCGAAATTCTCCAGAGAACAAAATAAGCAAGATAATCCTGGGATTATCTTGCTTCCCTGGGGAAGCACACTTAGCAAAGAATAATAAGTGAATACCGATGCAAGAATAAAATGATGTCAATCTGACACTTGAGGCACTACATTCCAATGCAATCACACATCTTACCAATTATTATTATTATAGTACAATATTCGAGATATGAATACCTAGGTACTAAATTAACAAAATCCTTTTAAAAATTAAACATACATTTATACAATCAATCTCCAAAAGGATTATGTTTCACAAATCGAAATTGTCATTTTAAACTACTAATTCAACATTTACAAGTTAAATCATAGCCATAAGACATGATTCCATAGAATTTTACTTAGTTATAATTTAAAAAAAAATTGAATACATTAAAAACTGTACATTTTGTACTTGCACACGATAAAAGTTGAAAGTGATTAAAAATAATTTGAAAAAAAGTGCAACTATTCAAATGTCAAAGATTATAAAAAAAATATTTAATAGACCGGTGGTAAATCATGGCAATATAATGAAGACTTAAAAAAAAAGTCAATTTAAAATTATTCTACATAAAACAGTCCACAATAATTTCCTGATCATAAGACGTCATATTGTTCATAAGTTAAAAAAAATAAAATTGAGCGGACATGATTACAAGTCGTGTAAAATTATTACCTTATAAAATCTTAGGTATAATCAAAGAGGGTACCCTTTTACAGTACCTCTGCCATGCAGCACCATAACGCCTCCTGCAGCGTGCATGATCCCGCCAGGCTCGATGCAAAAGAACCAAAATAGTGAAAAGTGCTGGCGCAGCTGCCACATACTGTTTTGTCAATATTCCTGGCAATGCAAACACAATATGCATCAATATGTCGCCAGCATAGTTTGGGTGACGTAGCATACCCCACATGTTACTTATTAGTAGCTTCTTGCCATGGAAAGTCGGCATGGTCTCCAGATCTGTAAATGAAGGTAAACATTATAAAATGCTGAATTGCTAGTTAAAAAATTTACTGTGATCTACATTGTCATAGTATAGTACTTACTTGATAGAGCTGGGTTAGTTGGGTTTTTCCTGAATGCATGTTTAATGTTGTTACTCAACAGCATTATAGTAAAACCAATGATGAATAAGACTGCAGCAATCACCAAAGTGTTTGTAGACATTTCAAATCCAGTATCGGCGACAAATTTAGATATGGTCGTGAAGTAAAATGGGTACAGCACTTGAGACACACTGCAAATAGCCCACTCCTTCCGATTGCCAATAAAAGGTTGAAGTGACTTTGTGTTCCCGCAGAATAAAGTTGGAAATGTATACTATTTGCATCAATGAATACGCCAAGATTGTAGGTTTCAACTGAATTTTAGACAAAACATCTTTGTAGTTGTCGAAAGACATGTTCTCAGGCAGTGTTGCAGGGACTTGGTATCCATGTTTGAAAATCAGAGCTGCTAAAATGATCTGTAAAGAAAAATAATTTATTAAAATTGGTTAAACTAAATTTATTTTAAGTCTTACTTATACAAGTAGTAATTATACTTACAGAATTGATATTACAAATTCTGGAAATCCAGATTTTGACATACAATCTTCCCAGTTGCGGGTGGATTTCTCTACCCATCCAAAAGTCATACAGTGTATATCCAGTATTTCCATAGGGATTTAAATCCCCATCATCCAATTTGCGGCTTTTCATAAACAGCCCAATAGCCAGTATTACACCAAATATGTAAGATGCTGTAGCCAACTTCAAATAGTTATGCAGGATCAAATTGCTGTCAACAATCTTGAAAACATCCAGGGCATACAGTGCAGAAAAGGTTACAATAGTTGAGAAAAATGCATTGAAACTGTACTTCTTAGTGGGTTCACCACTATCAGGCTTGGCACCAAATCCTGGCAGATATGATAACAATGCCTGAATAACAATCTGTGCTGCAACAAGACTAACTGCTTGTACACCAAACCAAGCAGAGGGCAAAGTTAATGCAGACAAATTTGTAATATTGTTCAATGAACAGTTCTTTGCGCAAGCACGAACTATCGAGATAACTATCAGTGGTAAAAGTATAATCAATATACCAGATCCAATTCTGCCACCGAATTCCCACCGACTGCTATATTGAACCAATTTGGCTACACTGTCTCTGATTGGAGTTGCAAGTTTACGAGTGATTGATTTAGATTTCTCCTTCCTGAACTCATTATCAGAATTATCTTCATCCGAATAAGTGTCAATAGACTGGCTCACAGATTTACTGATGGATTTGCTTAGGCTTCTCTTCAAGTCATTCTCAATAATACGGCTAGACCTCCTTGGTGCTATGTCTTCGGCAATTTTCCTGTTCCGTACAGCATAAGAATCACGGCCAGCAGAATCAAAACCATTGATACGCTCCACCACATCGTTTTGTATATCTTTGATAGAATATTCAGTGCGTTTTGGACGAGAAGAACGGTAGAGGTCTTGTTGCTCAGTTAAATCAACAAGTTTTACTTCCACATTGTTCTTTATTGCCGACCGTTTTCCAGGTGATTTGGGAGCAGAAACTTCCTTACTTTCTTTGGTGGATCTCGAAGGTGATTTTCGGGCGGGAAACTTGCTCACTGGTTTACGGCTCGGGGACTTACGTGACGGAGATTTGCGGGAGGGCGAGCGTGCGGGGGGTGAGCTCTTTCGGTTTCTGGCGGGAGATCGGGAAGGAGAGGCTCCTTTCCTAGTTTTAGGTGGACTTATATCCAGAGCACTCGGCCTGCTACGGCCACTTCTTGTAGACATAATGCTAAAACACAAAAGGACACTTATTACAACACGTTAATCTATTTTTGTCCATTTTATTTCACTGGACAGAACAGAACATACCTGTCAAGAAATGAACAATTGGTTTTGCATGGAATATTCTTTACGAATTCAACGAAAATGTCAAATTTCCAACACCGACGCTAAAACCACAACAACAAAATTTTCTCACACGCCACGACAGATACAAACAACGCCAACCAAACCAAGCTTCTCTCTCTCGTCTCATTCAACGACGCTTAGAAATTTAAAAAATAAATAACGTGATTGGCTAAAAATAATCGCAGCTATCTTTAGACCGGAACTGGTTATCTTTTCGCTCTTTCTTTACTGTGAAGAGTGAGTGAGAACAGTGCATGACATTTAAGTTGCAGTCGTTGGCAACAATGATTGTAGAATATAGTGATGTGCTTTGCACTTTGTGTGGTAAACGGATCATCTAATAATAGAATGAGAAGATACATTTTCCTATCAGGTAGAAAACTTGTTACGATTCAGTGAGTATTACGGTCGAAATAATTAAGCTTACACCGTGTAAGCTTATTTAGTGTAAGTTACACGTACTTGCTACTAGGCTAATAAATTATTGTTCTGAAATGTTCGCTTCTTAACTTACTAATGTACACTCAAGGACCGCCGGAACGTAACGCATCTTTATTTCGTAATAATAAATCTTAGCCATTTAAGAAAGAGAAGGAAGTGTGTTAGAAGTTTTTGTTTGGACTACAAATCTATATGGGTTTTATCTGATTTTATACTACTTCTATATTCTGCAAAACACGATCTTTCGGGACGTAAATGCTCTCCTCTATTTTAATATGATCACCACCTATCGTTGGACGACATTTGGTTAGCAAGTCACCTGCCTATCATTAGAAATAAAAGGCGTGATTTGTATTGTATATTCTTATTATTTTATAATATGTACTATGTTGATGCCGTTCTACGCTTCGATACGTTATCGGAGATAAATAGGAATACCTACTTATTTACACTGGATGGCCTACAAATTGCTACAAATACTCACCTACCAGATACCGAGGCAGATTCTGTGTCACTATTATTTTCTGATGAAATGATAAATTGTTTTTGTTTTAAAACTTATAGAATTATCTATACAGGACACAATCGATATTTAAAAAGAAAAAGTGAAAAGTGCAAGTTTATTTTTTCAAAGCAACCGGGTTCGATTCCCGATCTGAATACAGTTCTTTTTTCAAATTAAATATGAATGCAGTTTTTCTTTTTATCAAAATCGGTGACATGGTTCCTAAGAACAAATCTTCGTTTGTCTTATAGTTTCAGACTTTCCCATACTACCGATTTGAATGAGCCACTCTGTATAAATGAGTTTTTGGATTCCGAGATGACTTTGCCCTGAAGTGACAATCAAAAATCTTTTGTGGTATTCAGTATTTATTGCGTAAGACGTATTAAGAACAAACCCTGCGTAGTCTAAAGAACAAACCCTGTTATGTGAGGTACTCGCCACTCAGATCTTCCTATAAGGCAAAGCGTTTTTTGTGTCGGTGGTTGTCGAGCGTAGTAGGTAAGTAACTAGTGATGTGCACAGCATGTAAAAAAAAGCCCTTGATATTAATTTTATATGTAGGTATGTAAGTGAATAACTTCTTTAGTTAGGTACTGTTATTTGTTATTATGATGACTCTTTTTTTCGTCATACACTAATGAATGGTCATTTCTTCATACGATGCGAAGTTTTCTTTATTTAAAAAAAAACGCACAAATAGCAATTCCGATAACCAGTTGTATCTCTTTCGTTTCCCACTAACTTTGACAGATTGTTTTTTTTTAGCGTTACAAAATATAATACTTAAACACTTCACGCCTTTTAATAATTATCAAGTCTGGGTAGGCAGAGGCTCATGCTAAGCACGTGCCCTCGGTTCACCAAACGTATTTAACCCAACGTGACAGGGAATGAGCCCATCTAGCTAGGGTTCACTCACACCGCTTTGCGGTGTGCGGGTTTTATTACGATGTTGTCCTTCACCGTACGAGCGTTCCGTTGCGTACATAATCTCTGAAAAACTGGAACCAGGACTGTGTCTTAGGTAGAACTATTGCCCTCCATTGAGCCACCTTCTTCGGGTGGACTGAAAATAGATATAACTAGTCGTTTTTTTAAACAATTAGGTACTTACATGACTTGTTGCCGACCCTGCCTATCTTCTTTTTCTATCTGGGTAGGAAAAATCAGGCTGCCGAAGTCGCACTTCGCTTTTTAAATTATAAACTGTCATGCTAGATAGGTACCTATATGTAAACATACCCGGCACTCCTTGACTGCCTACCCATCTAATAATTATCCACAAAGGTAGTTACTACTACATACTTAACCAAGTTTCGAATGGACCGATGCTGGTGAGTAATTATTTCGTAGGAAATAAATATCCATCGGAACTTTACTAATTCCCGAACTCTGTAGAATATCGATCAGTTTCGTTTTGGTAGTTATTACCGGGGTGGCAACTTTCATTATACAATGTAGGTAGGTACTTCGTGGTCAGCCCCGTAGACCCGGGCGTCCAATACGCAAAAGCACCCCGTAAAAGGTGACTATATATATATATCCTCCGTGATTGGGGGTGGTTGTTCGAGCACAATCCTATAACAATCCCTGTGGGGGGAGCAGAAGCGTGGTGTGGTCCCATGCTCTCGCCCAGGTGAGTGGCAAAGAACGGGGGATCGGGGATCCGGGACGGGTTCCCCTAATCTGAGGCGAGTCGTGCAGGACACCGTGCACCGGTTCGTTCTTAGGAGGTCCCGGAGTCACCCGACGACCATCAGAGGGGTTTTAGTCGGTGAGAGTCCGACATAGGAGGAGCCCCTGGGCGACTGGGCATTCATAATGGATTTCCACTTCGAAAAAAAAGGTACCTATTTATAGGCAGTGACTAACTGACCAATTTATAGGGCGAACCGTATAATGAGTACCTATACATACATCAAGGACACCGGAGCATAAGTCTTAAAACAATGGCTGCCTGGGCTATCAATAATTTTTATACTATTCAGGTAGTTCGACGTCTATTATTATAACAAAAGATGAAATTGTTACAGTCCTGTAGTCCTTGATAATAAGTAGGTACCTACCTACCTATCTAAACAAGCCGTGGTAAACAAGAGCTGGCACTTAATGGCTGTTTTCAAATCCACCCCAAGGTCAATAACTCTACCTAATGAATATCTACTCTTCGTTGGTGGAGACAATAGCTATGGGACCCACCAAAGACTGGGTTAGGCGCTCCAGCAATCCCGTTGGATTGCTGGAGCGTAACGCTTCCGGCTGTCCTTGACCGTCTACTCATACAATAATTATCTACACAAGGTACCAGTTTTGATGGACGTAATATGCCGCTGACGTGACTGCTACATGACGTCAACTGCTGCACGAGGGCCTCCCCCAATAAATCATTGGAAGGAAATGCCAATATTCGCCCCTCTTGGCAGGCGGGTGTTGTGGTTTTACTCACAAAGAGCACTGCTGTCCGTCTTCTGGAGAGTTCCCTCAGTCGGTCTGACGACCCCCACGATGGAAAAGGCTGGGTTAAGGTGGTGACACAATAAGTATTCTATTCACCATCACCACACCACACGGTCTACCTACATACCTATGTTTAAGTAAATAAAACACACCAATAAACAAAACAAAATTTATTCATATTCAATAATTAAAAAAAAGCCTAAAAAATAACTGTATAGTAATACAAAAACAAGAAAAATAATAATATGTAAGTTTTCATAGGAAGGCAATTCTTGTTTGCCATGAACAAAATTGGTTATGTATTATACTAATGGATCTTAAGGCTGGTTCTACACATGAAACTAGGCTTTTCTTAATGTTTTGTATAATAAAAATGCAGTTAGGGAATAACACATCCAAACATCAAATACATCATCATATACCATAAGAAATGTAGTGCAGAGGAATGTTTTCTGTTGGTTATCATATTACCAATATTTTTCCAATGATTTAACTAAATCCTTGGGGTCAGTGTTAGGTCCATGCCTCTCCACGGGTACTCCATCTTTATCAACAATGAACTTGGTGAAATTCCATTTGATGAAGCTGCCTAGGGTACCGCCTTGCTTGTGCTGTAAATTAAACTAAAAAATACAATCAGGCTCTAATTCACTTACAAATACCACTTTTAAAAACTCAAATAAAATTGGATATCTACCTACTGCTGTGGGAAGTGAATGTAACATACATGTAAGTATGTATGAAAATATATAGATTTCCTTTACAGCAAATGTTACTATGTATTCAATTTCACATGGGAACTAGTTCACAATGTTCACGCTGTAATTGGTTTATTGATTTTTTAAAATAAATAATTCAACAGTATGTCCAAGGTCTTTTACATTTACAAGGTAATGTAGATTATATCAAGTGATACACAGGTGGGTAGTTTGATGTGCAATTAAAAAAAAAACTCTTGGTATCACAGTGATGATGATAAAATTGTTGTGATTTAACAAAAAAAATTGCAATTAACAATGAGTCAGCATAAAATCTTTATATCCTCAATTTTTTTTTGTATATTATTATGTAAACAAGTAACAGATTAGTTGATTTACCTTCAAAAACTTCCACAGTGGGCTGGCCTCATCACCATTAACATCAATCTTTTCAAAAAGATCGAATTTAACCTTCCTTTCAGCAATGGAGCATGCAATTTCTTCATTTGAACCCGGTTCTTGACCAGCAAATTGATTGCATGGGAAGGCCAGAATCCTGAGACCTGTAAACATGTGTAAAATTTTTAAAACACTCTTTCATCTATACTAATTAATAAAAAGAACTGAATTTGAAAAAGAAAAGAACATTTTCTTTTGTAGGTGGGTAATGTAGGTAGGTTTCTAGCATTGTCTGTAGTCTGTATCAGCTATGTATTTTTCTGATTTTGATTATAACTCACCTTTGCTCTCTGCATATTCATCATGTAATTCATTGAGTTGTTTGTAGTTATTGGCTGTTAGACCACATTTTGAGGCAACATTTACAATAAGGCAAACATGGCCTTTGTAAACATCTAATTTGACTTCTTCTCCCTTAATATTTTTTACTGTAAACTCGTGAATAGATGTCGCACTCTTGAAATCTGGGTTGTTCAATGCCATTTTCCTAGAAAAAGATGAGTAATTAAAAATCTTTAACAATTTTTTTGTAAACTGCTTGCGAACTGATAGGCGACCGGTCTACTACGCACGCACGCGCAATACTTAAAATAATAAAAAGTAAATATTCATACTAGGTATAACATTTACCATTCGTATAGTAAGTGAACCTAAAAATAGATTATCTACCGTACACCTACCTTGTCTACAGTGTTTGTAGGTACTATTTTATGTTTATATGACGTAAAATTACGTAATTTGTACAAATTAGTATGTTGCAGTTTTTTTATGAAATGTTTCTACTTACACAGTGCTAAATTGTCCTCGGGCTAAACAAAATACGGAGCCGACAGCAGGCACAACAAGTTTACAGAAAGGACGAATACCGATTGTCATGTTTGGTTTGCTGGAAAAGTTTAAGTACACAGTCAGTCTTCTCAAGGCTCGCTCAAGACCGCTGACAGGTTTGATACGACAATCAGAAACTAGCTTTAATAACTATTTTATTTTTTGTTTATGTATCTTTGTATTTGTAACCATAATTAAGTAGACAAAAACCAATTTAGCATACAGTAATTCACCGTTGGTTTAACCTACATACGTTCACGTGATTGAGGTATGCAAAGAAAGGTACCTAAAAGTGTACTAATCACATATAGTGCGAGTTTTCGAATGGTTTTTGAGCGGTTTTCTTGACTGACGCATGCTTGTATCCACATTGACACATTTGACAGTGGCCCTTTAAAAAACTCGAGAAAAATATTACCTGTTATTGCGTCTTCTGCACAGTACAGTACTGTGTAGTACAGTTTGTTCTTTTTCGATTTAATTACGAAACGAATAGCGATAATAATGGCTTTCCTACCGAAATTGTCTGGTTTACGTAAATGCGTCAGCTTGAGCAGCATGAATTACATACAGTCTGCTTCGTACCATGCTAATGTGAGTATTACTGTTTGTTGTGAAACTCTTTCCCAAAGTCAAGGACTATGTCTATAAATAACTATTGCTTTCCGTATTGTTCCAGGTAATA
>SJJU01030472.1:0-14212 GCA_012932125.1 Conopomorpha cramerella | reverse complement strand
AGACTGGTTCATTTTCTTGCCATGCAATAAAATTGTATCGTGCAAACTACTATATCGTGATATTTGGCATAGATAATCATGGCGTAATTAATTCCTTAAATTATAATTCTGATAATGTTTCTTTAGCGAGATAGAATAAGGTTAGCATAAAAATATGTAAAAGTCATGCATGTTACCTGTTGCTGTACTAATATAGCTGAATTATAGTGTGACCTGTGAGGTGTACCTATTACACCTTACTGATATTTTATTGACACAGGAAGTGTCATCAAAAAACTAATAGAGCACTTCCTTGGTCGTACATAAGTTGTCTTATAACCTACGAAGTCGCGAGCAATCCGCTAAGCTTAAATATTAAAAAAAAATGCCAGTTATTACGTCTTCCTCATTAGCAATTTTTTTTTGTCTAATTTTTTAGCGACTCTGGAAAATGGCGAACAAAAACGGAATCTACGATTGTGGGGCGTCTCTGATTTTTTTTTCACCTGTTCATTTATACGAGAAGCACTTAGATCTTTTACTTAAAATCTAGAACTCGGTTACGAATTTGGCCGATCTGTATGGTTCATGACGATGTTGACAAGTCTAAATTGACCTCTCGTGCAATATAACATTCTTAGGCATAAAGGTCTATTGTATATTAGGCCAATGTTCATCAATTGACCAATCGTGCAATGAAATTACGATAATAATCACCACAATAGTGATTTAGCCCCAAGTATTTTCATTGGAGAATCGGATTTAGAAAGTGTAAAGACATAAAATTAAATATTTGGCATTTCTTCCAAATAGTGAGTGCAGTCATGGGTAAGAGTTTATTGCTAGTATTATATGAATTATCATTCCAGAACATTGCGAAGAAACCGAAAAAAAAATCGAAAAAGTCCGAATACAAACTTGATCAGCTGATTGATTGTGCTTTTTGTATGCAGGAGTTGATTTTTTTTTGACCGTGTGATTGGCACCAGCTGCTGAAATGTACTCGGAAAAGTGACCTTCGTTTTTAAAAGGCGTTTCCTATTCACCCTATTTATCGCCATCACCACATCACATTAATTTGTTGCAACAAAGCAACATATCAGAATGTGACACTGTTGAAGAACGAAATTTAACACTATGTATTAATTTGAATTATTTTCACAATAACAAAATATTGTAAAATATTACGTTGTTGTAGCATATGAGATGACTACTAACTACTAAGGTCTTTAAAGAACCGACTTCAACTAGTATAAACCGCCCGTCTGTACAGTTTTTTAAACGTCCCCTGAATTCATCGGATTTGCCATCATTATACTCGATGATTTCCTTCTCTTGGGACCCTTGGAAATATTTTTTTTTTCAACATCCAATATCATGAAAATTGGTTCTTAAACGACGGAGTTATCCGCGAACAAACGTAACAGCATATACTGCGTGTAAAAGGACCCTGAGAAGAAGGAGAAGTAGGAAGGAGGACGTGAAGAAGGACCGGAAATCATTCATCATTTCCCAGCATTGTCGCAATAGTAAAAGTTGTTCGATTTATTGAGGAGCTTAACAACGTTTCTAAGACCATTGCTCGGGGTCCATTTAAACTCGGTAAACGGTCGAATTCAGAAATACTCGTTTTTTGATGTCACTAAAAAAATCGACGTCCCTGATAAAAACTAGATAGTTATACTTCAGGTAAGTGAGGTTACACCATTGGTCAGTTGTATTTCGCCATCGCAAGGGAAAAAGGTCGAGCATCTCCGGGACAGTCGCGTCGTGGTCTCGACCGAAAGCTTACTATCCGGAGTGGAACGTGCGAAAGTGCACGCTAATACCAATATTTACTGGTAACAGTTTGCTGATTCGTAGGCACCATAATCATCGGTTACAACATAACTGAAGTTCGCTGCAACTGGTTATTTGTTGCCTTGTAATGAAGAATTTCCCACGAAAACAACAATTTTGTAGAAAATCCTTTGCAGCTCTGATGTCGTTGCAACTTAACAATTGCTACAGCATTCGAGTCTAATCTTGAGATATGCAGATGCTGAACAAACGAGTGTCAAGTTATAATGGTCTGCTTGCGGTAATGATTGTACACTAGGCAAATTGTTTGAGGTGTTCAGAATTGAGTCATTTAGGAAATATGGTAGTTAGATATAATGATACTCTTGTACTGACAATGGGTTAAAACGGCTTATGTAATGATATCCTTTTCATTTTCCTGTCCACTATCAATAGTTTCACATTTCATATTATGAAGTCTTTAAGTAGATTAGCTTTATTTTTTACCGACCAAAAACGGAAAAATATCTAATTTTGTTTTTTTACTTAAAACTTTTAAAAGAGTAGTCTGATTTTCCCGAAATCCCTTTATACCTACGAACCATCTGCCTTCCAGATTTTTAGGTGGTTTAATTTCTTTGTTAAAAAGTTTTACTTGTTTAGTCTTTGTTCATTAGATCGGTGGCTAGATTAGTGTGATATTCGTCTTAGATTTGTTATCTATGTTAATGATCAGAGTTCTATATAATTAAAGCAGTGTCAGGTGGTGCTCTATTACATTCTAAATTGTTCATAAATAAATAATGTATGTAGTTCATAATGTGGTGTTGGATAAATAAATCTTCGGTCATTCTCTTTGCTAGGTTTCAGTAATTACCTAGGTCGTTACATTAATTGAATGTTAATAGATTGAACGTAGAATTAGAAAAAATGTTTTATAGCGACTTCAAATAAGGAGACGCCATTTTCACAATTCGATCGTGGCAAAAAAAATTGTATGGAGAAAAATATTTTTTGGTAATTTCCTCACATCTTCCTAACAACGTTTCCAAGACCATTGCTGGGGTCCTTTTACACTCAGTAAAAGTTTGATTTTATTATGTTCCCCGATATGTGCGTCGTTTATGAACCGATTTAAGTTATTACAATTTTATTAATTATTCGTCTCATTTCGTGATTTGCTTTAAAATTGTTTTTTTCTGAAACTGTATGCTCCATTTCAGACCACATAGCTGCTTAATATCTGACAGCATGGTGGTAAAAGCTTGTTCATCTTGTATGCTTAGATCTCGAAAAGTACGCATTGGATTTTGATGTCGTTTTCTTTAGTAGATAGAGTGATTCTTCGAGAAGGCTTTTGTGTGTGCATGTATGTAATAGCAGAAAAACACTGTAAATTATGTATATTAGCAAAACAAAGTTTGGCGTGTCAGCTAGTAGAGACTATCATTATCATCATCATCATCATCATCATCAGCCCATATTTGTCCACTGCTGGACATAGTAGAGACTATAAGAGAAATAAAACCGTTTAAAAATGGAATTGTATACGCTATTACTATTTATCTAGAATAGTTGTTGTTTCTGGAAATATCGTAGTATGATTGTTCATTGTTACAGAATGAGGTACCCATACAAATGCAAAAGAATATGTTATAACGGTTATGACAAGTGCGTGGGATTTTCATAACAAAAAAGGAATAAGAGAGATTATGATACCGAAAGAGATGGCAGAACAAAATTTTCGTAAAATTTTAATCGCAACTGAAATATCAAGACCTCGAATCGCTAATGAGGGTCAAGCGAACGTTTTGAAAGAGCATGAATACACGGCATTGCAGTAATTCGAGGCTAATTAGGATAAAATGTAACTTCATATCCGAATAATTCAAAGGTGGTATTTTGTTTACAGTGAACTAAAACATACTATTTATAAATTCGAAAGTTGTGATCTTCTTCTTCTTCTGGAGTCGACAGCGTATGTGTCCTCAAATGTTCTTTGACCAGTATTCAGCCACACGCACAGCGTTATCTGTGGCCTCGTACAGGACCTGCAGCGTGCAGGTGTCGGGGCACGCGAGGCAGACGAGCAGGTGATCCATGGATTGAGGCGTTGCAGAGCATTTGCATCGATCTTCGGACAAATAACCCCACCTCACTAGGTTTTATTTACACCTGCCGACCTGGGTTCGAAGTCTATGGTGCCTTGTGGAAGTTCCTCAGCAGGAGGAATAAAAGCTGCAAGTGTGTATTTTTCTGTCTAGGCCTGTAAACGGGCATTTGGTTCGCTCACAGTTGTGATTGTATTTGTCTTTATCAGTTAACTGGAATATGGAATATTCTGGAATTTTAATCCTTGTACAGTTTTATTTATTATCGATATCTGACTACCCTTTGTCTTGTGTCTTCTGACTACCCTTTTCACATTTTCAATGACAAACTTTAATAAGATTGCAAAAGACAGTTTTGTTGATAATTTGCCACAGAATTAATTGCTTATAAACCATACGTATATTTTTTTTTGTTCTTTTAACCAGCGTTTTCGTTAACCGTTTGATTTGCCATAGTAAGGATAGTGGCGTGCTCAGGGTAATTAATCCCTTTCGCCCCCCAGAGGACGTCTTTGTACGCCGTGCATTGGAAGAAATACTTCTGGTAAGCGTACGAAAAAAAATATGTTGGAGGATTTTTGACCCACCATGCTCACAATATTTCCAAAGAACTGCTCCATTCGTTTCGGAGATATTTGTTAACAAACTCCACGGAACAATAATTAGCATCAAATGTAGGTAAATTGAACTGACTGAAGATACGAAGAAATATTGTAATTAGTAATTCGAAGTACAAAGATACCAATTCAAGTGAAGATGAAGCCTTTCATGCATCTAAACCACAGCAGCAGTATGGAACCGCAAAGCTTGAGAACTGGTTCCATTTGATACGCATCACCACTTTCGTTTACTTAGATGCTTTACTTTGAACACGCGATTATCTCATCTTCATCGTTTTTATTCATATATCGGTTTTACTTAAGAACGCCGGCGCTTCGTATGAATACACATTTTCTTTTTCATTAAACATTCTGCACTTTATTCCTCGTTGAAGCAAGGCCCATTATAGTGGTATCGATAGGAATCTTCTATTGTTAGCATCTTCCGCCTTGTTCGTAAAATGTTATAAAACATGATGTTCATTGGTTCTTTGAACACTCGCGGCTCCGTTATGTTATGTGACGTTTAACCTTACCCACATTCTTTAAAGCTTACTTTATTAGTCAACTAACAGTTTCGCATACGCGTGTTATTAGTGTTCTGGAATTTTAATCCTTGTAAAGTTATATTTATTGTCGATGTCTGTTTATCTTCTCAATAGCCTTTTCACATTTGCATTGCAAGTTTTCCAAGAAGAGTGTTTGTGTTTCGGAAATCGTGCTTCATATATCAGAATCCGAATGTCATCCACATCACATCAGATCGAGCCGATGCTGCGTAATGGTTGCGTGAACACATAATTGTCGCTCGAAAGCCTTGTCTTGGCCAAGTATGTAAAGTGCAACTTATTTGCAACTTGAGTATTACCTGGCCGAATTGTATCGTTGATATTTTTTGATACGCGACTTGCGGCGAGACTGGCTTCTTTAATTTGGTGGGGGTGTGGTGAGGAGCACCGACGCGGCGTATGCCGGCGCCGCGCCTCAGTTCACACGCGCTGCCCGAGCGGCTCACAGCTGCGCGTCGACCGACCGCGCCACGATCCTACCGTGTATGCCGAAGACCGATTTGCCGGTTCAAATACCGAACAATTCCCCACCGGTCTTAGTTCAAGAACCGAAATATAAAGTGCTCAGCGTTTTACAAGTGCTCCGAAACTAGTGCTACTGATGAAGTGATATTATAGTTTTGTGCTAGTAAAACTTGTGAAGTGCTAATTTGTGTTGTTCACATCAATCAGCGACTTGGATGCGTTTCACTGGACTCGATACAAAAAGCTGTTTCGTGCATGTGACCGCTAAGTCTATGTCCTATTGAAATGCATTGCTTTCCCCCCATCCTGCAATTGATTTACGGTAAGCTGATGCATTTATCACGGACTTAGCTTTTGTAATGGCAACAGTGTCGGTATATCTCTTTGCCGATGGTTCAATACTAGATAATGCTGATTTAGAATATGATAAGGTGTCTTGTGAAGTGGAAGTAGTAAAACGTAGAATTTCTAATGTTATCTGATAAGAGAAGTTTAATTTCTGTGTCACAGCTCTGCTGCTTGTCGTATTTGATAATATCGAGGGCAATTAAAGAACTGGAAACTACTTGTCATATTTATATACTCAAGAATGGGCATATCTTTAGTCTTTGGATACTTAATTACTTACCTACTTGATTTATATGATAAATTTTGCTGATACCATTTTTATGTATGAATAAATGCCAAAATGTTTATCAATTATTAATTTACCAACTATTTTCTAAATTGGAGACAATTTTGATAGCAAAATTATGCACCTGAGTATAATATTTTTTTTATAGTACCTATTTCAAGTAAAACATACTACTTATATCAAGCGACAATTTGCAGGAAGTCCTACTTTGACATTTTTAGGCATTGGCTCATTTGAAATCGTACAAGATACGCTTCTTCGTATTCAAATTTATGAAACCGGTGCGCAAATTCGACATGTCTGCAATACGAATCAGGTTTTGGTATTAATTACACCAGTGATTTGACGGTTTCAAATTCTGTAATTGTAACTAGTTCGAAAGAATATCGAAGCCATACATTTTTTGAGCTCTGGTTGTTTGGAAATTTCTCCTTATTGTTGGTTCAAGAGACTTTGGTATTGTCACCAACTGCAGTCCAGACAGACAAACGATTATTAATTTATCGTGTGGAACTGTTTCTACGATTGTGTTCAGTTGATCTAGGTCTTCCTGGATTATTACATTCACTTTTTTTCTAAACACATTGTTTTATGTGTAAGTTATGTGTGTGAAGGTTACTCGTTCTGTCTTAAGTGATATCAGCTTGTACAGGTGCGACGTTGCCACATGTCGCGTGTGTTTATTCAGCTTTAGCAACCTTGACAATGTTTTCCTCAGGAGAATCCCTTGTTTGTTCAATTGTTTTCTATTTGAATGTTGACCCACTGTGTTTGACCCCAGCGAGGATTGGATTTTTGAACCTCGGTGTCGGTACCGTACCTTTGACCTTTGTCTCACGATTATACTATTAACTGTGCTATTGTTTATGGGTGCATAGATTTATTGGAATTTTCCATAACTTTCTTTTTCATTGCCTTAATGGTAGCCGGGGTGGTGATTATAAAGTCGTACACGAAGTGTTTTAGAAATTGCTTTATCTTCTTGGTTTTCGGTATTTACCTGCAGGCCTCTGTTATTGACGATTTATTTGTGTATAATTATAGGTGCTAATGCTGGGCTCAATACGTTTACTATGGGTACTTTTTTTCGGTTCGAAGTGTTCTACTTTGTAAGACGGAACACATAGAAAACAAATCTTCCTGGGAATCTCTTGTCTGGCCGTCAAACAAATCACGGATTGTGGGGCGAGGAGTCGATTAAGTGAATTTCCTGAATCGAAGCCACGGTCACGACCGACTTCGATTCCGAGCGTCGAATCTTCGTCGGCGGCGGTGGCGGTGTGGGTCCGATAGCCGGCGTAAATCAAATCGATCCACTGAAATGTTCCCTCAATCGATAACCAATCACAACGATTGTAGTCATCACAACGGTCGACGGTACATTTATTTTCATCTCTCGACACAATCGTGTGTCATTATACGTTCATTGCGAATGTTTATGCACATTCTTGTTTCTTACATAAGGACTTGTATGGAGCCAAGATCAAATTATGAAACGGAAACGTAACTGAGATTGCAGAGAAAAAAGTGCAATATGATACTTGCGGCTTGGGAAGTGAAAACTTTTGAAGTCTTTCTCGGAGAGATGTTCATTGCGTCTTGATCGTACAAAACATACATGTTTTTATGATATTCATCCGATAAAGAGTAAAGTATCGGTTTACTTGTAATTTTATTTAAACAGTTTATGCTAATTGTCCGCAGGTATTTACCATAATGTTATGTGTTACAAACTGCGTAACCGTTTACAATTTAAATATTTGAACATCAAAAACGTTGTCGTACAAAGTTTCGAAATTACAAATGTCACAATGCATTTTGGTAAATATAAATATGTGAAACGACAGAATTTGTTACATTGAAACAATATTGATTGGGAGCTGGTGAATATTATTAGCAAGTCAATAATAAATGTCTAGTGTGAATTTCTAAAACAGATATAAATGTATCTTACTACATTCTTTACCATTGAACGCCACGATGCAAATAACAACCTGCTGAAAACCAAAAGTTTTTCAAATCGTAAACATCCCATTTATATAAAAGATGTTGTTTACTTGTACAAAAACGTTGTGTTTACCATACAGTAATAGTAAAAGAGATCCCGAAACCTGAAAGCACACAGAGTAAATAAATTTAATACATAATTTCCGAAACTGATCCCCTAATCCGACGCGCCTATGTTTTTAGACACTCCTTTTTATAACGCGGGACCCTTATATGATTGAATAGCTAGTTCCTTTGTTTATGGGGTAGCACGTACCATGTGTCACTCCAAATTTACGAGCCAATAAAACGAGAGTGGTAAATTTTCGATCAACTTGTATTCGTGTGTGGGTGGCTTTTAGAACCCCACTTTATATCTCCAGAGTTATACGTAAAATACTAAGTTTTGAGTTCTTCAAATATTATGTGAAAATAAGCGTTTTTGATATGTGAAGGAAAATATCAGTGTGTAGTTTATTACGAAACGCTGGTAATTCTAGATTTTAGACGAGGACTAAGACTAAACCACTCTTTTAAATGAGGATAGAAAAACCTTTAAATAAAAACTACTCTGTAATACCAACCAATACTCTATATCACCATCATCATCATCAGCCCATACCTGTCCACTGCTGGACATAGGCTATATAGTAATTGCAAATCGGTAATTATGTATATGCCTTGCGTGTGCAGTTGTGTCTCTAGGCGTTCGTTTATCCGCCCATCGTCGTCGGTGAGTCACCGAGCGCACGTCCGCACGCACCGGCGTCATTCATGCGAATGATGATGTGATATGTAATTTACAGGCGCGTAGTCAGGTTCATTACTCGTCCGATCTATTTCCGGTGCGTGCATCGCGAAAAACGCCGTTGAGTCTTATCGGTTTGTGCTTAACCTTAAATAGGATGGGTCTTTATTACTTTCTGGACTTCCTTTGTGAAAGGAAGACGTGAGAAATTGCTCAATAATTTAGCATTCATGCTAATGAGCCTTTTGTATAAATAAATTGTGTGTTTTGTGCTCCTAATGCTATGGGATTGTTGCATATCCTTGATATCACGTCGTTAGAATGTCCTTAATTAAGTAGATTATTTGTTAGAGTTGAATGACATCAATAATGGTTTTAACTTGAAATGGTATATAAACCTAATGCAATATGATTGTAGTTTATTAGATTTTCGCAAGGACTTAGAATGTCGTACTATATCTAAGTCGTTATTTCAGGTTTAAGAGCTTCAATATTTTTCACATTTGGGTTCAAGTACAGAGGTGTTTCTACTGATTTTTCTAACGACTTTGTCTTAATGCTTCTGTAATAGGTAATGCAGTGTGTAATGCAGCTGGAATTGATACATCTGGTTTAAGGTAGAAGACAAGTTGTATGAAAGAATTTCCGTTAATTTTCATATTCAGCTTTTCAAATATTGAAATTGGATTTTACATACTTAAGTTCGGACCACAACTCGTAATCAATATTTAATGTTGCAACTACTCTCACCGAGAAGATACAGTACACGTGTTTTCTTACTAATGAGTGCCACACAGTACACAATATATTAGTAAAGAAAAAAAAAACTTTGACCGCACAACAGATTATGCCTGGGCATTAGCATAAGCACTGACCTCCAGATTTACTGACTTCAATCTAATTACAGTTTGAAGAAAAAAAAAAACACTTTCTCATGACAAGATACCACATCGGTCTAGTTGAAGCGGAAACCTTACTAGCCCGACATAATATTGCCATTACACCTTACTCTCCATCATCAATCTTACTTTCGCATAATATTTTGAATAACTCTCCCCCCAACAAAAACTATAATAACTGGGTTATAAAGGAAAGAGTGTTTTAGATTTTAGAAATCACTCGATGCAGCGATCGAGATCTTCGGGTGAATCGATTTTGCTCGGTCTCTGGTGATTCGATTCGCAAATATTGGTCGTTTGTGTGTTTCGTTTACGCCAATGCTGTGCAGTTTGACCGGTATTGGATTGAACTTGACCCGGGCACAATTTATAATCAAATATACATTATTTGACCTTTCGTTTTTATTATAATAACATTTATTGGCCAAAAATAGTATGCATCAGTGGCGTGCACACCATATAGGCAAAAAAACACTGCCTACCTTAGTAATTTGGTTACCCGATCTAATAATAGAGTTACTGCTAGATCCTTTTTTTGTTGTACTCACGACATAGGCTAACGAAGGTGTTTTGTTGGTGAGTTGCTAGGTACGTAAAGACAGCTAGCAAGTTACCTATTCATAGGTGTCAATTCTTGGGGATTATTGCCTACCTTGTCGTAAAAGCCAGTACACGCCACTGGTATGCATATATGTTTTTACTGAATGCTGGCAACTCGTTTCACATGTAAAATATGGATTAAAGAAAAATAACATAAACTTAAATTTAGGGGACAGTGCGGTGACCGCATTAGGCAGTCTGTTTTGCGTATCACCGGAACATATGGTACGACACGTCTTAAAATAATATTTACTTTATAACTGGCACTGGTGCTTGATATGCTTAGTAATATAAATTAAGGGCGAAGCAAATACATACGCACGGTAATATATATATGTACAAATGGCTCATTTAAGTTTAAAAAAACCTGTATTCGGTTCTTGTTCTATACCCCGATTCTTTGAAAAATAAATCTACTAATAATTCTATTTAGATTGTGTAGGTTTTTTTTGTTGTGTTATTGTGTTGGCATTGTCTTCATAGCCAACCTGTATGCAAATACTGTTGATTTTACCAATTCCAACTCTTGTGTCTGCAGCTCCGCATATTTTGCAGCTGTGATTAAGCCCATTTAGACTCTTCTTGAGAGAGTTCGTTAAAAAGTACTAACTGCATACCTGTAACATGTTATCACAATAATATATTTACACGACGCAAGTTCATCTATAATGTATGCTAGAGGCAAGAAAACTTGCGCCATCTAAATCGGCTGGTGAACATTCATCAACATTCATTCATCATGACAGCCCACTGACGTCCACAGCTGGCCATATGCCTTTAACTCTTTTCCGGACAGTAAACTCCTATAGGCGTCATAACAATAAAAAATCTATTGTGTATATTTTACTGTCCGCCAATGGGTTAAACAGTCGTTATCACCTACGTCCGCTGCTACAAATAGGCCTCCCCAAATCGTAGACATTATTCAACATTAATATCTTGTAGTTGCATCTTACTAGTCTCGCTTATGCTATTTTGCCAAACGTCATCCAAGATCATCCTTTCTAAAACCACTGTTCCTCATACCAGTGCATCTAATTAGAATATTACTGTAGTGAGGAAAAGCTCGGTGGAAGTCAGCGGGTCGTAATTACCACGGTGTTTTATTACCGGTGTAGTGAAGGCTACGGCAAGTTTTACCATCGAGCTTTCTTCTTCGTGATCTACTGTGTGAGGTACGACTTTATTACGAGGTTATAACGCTCATTTACTGCAACAACGCGACATCCCAAAATGTGACGCTGTTGGAATAACAATCTTATTACTATTACTAAGGATTCTTTTCACAATAATAGAATATTGTGAAATATCGCGATGTTTCAGTAAATGAGCGATAATATAGAAAGGGTTTCGCGTACTATTGCCCGCGATTGTTCGTTTAAGGATCGTCGTATTGAAAAGTGAACGTTTTAATGACTGCGCTGCTAATGGCTGGAGGGAGGTTCGTTATCCCATGCTGAGTTGGGATGTGAATAGAATCCAACAGCTGTTTTTCTTCCTCGCATGTCGTAGGATTATGGTATTTATCTGGAGATTTAGGCTATGATCTAGCAACTTGTAACTGAAGGTCCATATTGACATTCTTAACTCCTTATTGTGGTAAATGTGACAGAAGTAGGGTTTTTTTATTCTAAGGTTCTGTCCATCCCATTGACTGGAGGCAGGTTAATTGTGCACTCTTCGAAACACAAAAAAAATCGTAGACAAGACTGATATCTGTCTAAGAGGCAGAGAGAAAGGTTTTAATGTATGTTTCATCTCTCAAGTCTAACAAATGTAGGAATTTACCATTAACATAATAACCGCCGGGATGCAAGGACACAAAAAAAATATTTTAAGTGACATGAAAGAAATCGTTGGAAAGATGTCTTTTTTAAACACATTGAACAAGCGTTTGACCACCATCATGCCTGATGTTAAGCTGCGATGTGGTCTAATGTTTGTTATAGTTTTTTAAATAAAAGAAACAATAAATTATCACGTAGAATTATTCCCAATTTCTTTTTGTGTGTTAGAGATATGTATAATATATTAGACTTCAATGTAGTTATTTACCCAGGTTTTTTAAGTCGACATGACATTTTCAACTGTTATACTAAGATAAAATATGTATTATTTATTATTTGTACATTTCTACATGTCAGTCGATTGACGTCCACTCCTGGAAATAGGCCTTCCCAAAGGTGCGCCACAACGAGCGCCAGTAAAGTGCCTCTCTCCGCCATTCGCATTTACATCCACGTAAATCATTTCATGAATTATTAACATTCAGGTGCTTTAACTAAACCAAGCACCAAGGTACTTTGTCACCCATAGCCAATGATCGTAAAACGCCAGCGAATTTCATTGAAAACACATTTAACAGTTACTTAGTTAGACACTCATAAAGAGTTAAGTTACGGTCGAGCTTACTTGAATTTTACGATACTTGCTTATAACTTGACAGACGGTTCATTAGCTTTTAGAATATTCTTGACAGCCTGTTATTTTGTACTGTTATCAATGGGAAATTTTATCTTAGTTACGAAAGGTGGCGCTAGTTGTATCAAGGGGGATTAATGTCAACGATACGACTGACGTCAAGCAGTCAGTATTGGAGGTGACAGTTACTTTTCTGTTCAATTCTCAGACCAAAAACAACTAGACTTGCAATACAAAACTGACGTTTAGAATAAAACGAGATATCGACATGAAAAACATGCAGGAGTAAAAGAGTAAGAGATAATATCTTCTGTCCCTTACTTCGTACCAGGGAATATTTGGATCCAAATTGTCAAATTAGTAGTAAAAGTGACAATCTGGATCCAGAAGTATCATTTTCCATACATTTTGGAGAAAAAGAGACATATTAACGGTAGTAAGCGGCTTGCAAGTCGATTTGTGTTTGGTTTGTGGTTCAATTGGTTGTTTACAAGTTTCAAAAGTCACCCTGGAACCAGCGACAATCAGCGTTGTGGTGTTGTGGTTTAACTCACAGAGAGCGCTGCTGCCCGTTCTCTGGAGAGTTCCCTCGGTCGCCTCTTACGACCTCACGACGGAAAAAGTTGGACTGGGGTGGTGACACATGCATTCTATTCGCTGTCACCACACGGCTGCCAGCATAGTCTTTTATCATTCATATTTTCTTATCAGCTAACAATCAGATTATACCTATTTACGATTTACTTGTTCTGCGTAGCGTGTGTTCCGGTTGCACTGCCCACTATCGTCAGCCTTCCTAAAGGTACTGCCATAAGTGCATATAGTTAGTGGTATGATTTCGTAGCAATTAGGGTTCTGATACACGTGGTAGTTAGTGGCTTGTTTTTTGGAGCGATTCCAGTAATATTCTTGTTCTTATTATCCGTCGAAGCTTCGAGATATTTGACTGCTTGGTAATTACTTACCGTAATATGTGTGCACCCTTACGGATCTTAAAAAGCTCAAAGCTCTGGATATTATGAAATTTTCGGCTCATCGCAATATCGATATCGCTCTAAAAGCCACAAAGTGTTAAGCATACTATAATTCGTGACATGCTTCTGGGGTCATTACGGTAAGCAACAGTAGAGCAGTGGAGTAATCTCAAAGCAAAAAATAAAAATCTATTGTCTAAATCATTTTCAAAAGAGTATTCTGAGTCAGTGACTGTACACAATAACTACCAGGGTGGCATAACTCACACGCCGTTCTAAGTTCATGATTCATGTTGATGAAAGCGATAGTGATTAGGCACACGATTGGTGACGACCCATTGTTGTTTATCTTCGACCTCACTGTCCTTCTTACTTTCTGATTACCTTCCTTGGTATACGGAAATCTGCACTTTGAGTTAAAAACTATACGTGAACTAGCGGCCTGCCC
>SJJU01030468.1:0-13502 GCA_012932125.1 Conopomorpha cramerella | reverse complement strand
TTAACAATATTATAACATATGAAACATAAAAATATATACATATATAATAATAATAAAAAAGTAAGGGTAGAAGTAATTAAAAGTGCATACTTTTTTAAAACTAATTACGTCATCGTTAAATATATCCAAAGAACGAGCTTTTCATCCATAGGATGCTATACGTGTTCGTAGCTCTGCATAATGCTTCATTATTTCCTACACACATGAAAAGTGTCTAGGGATCAAGAACATTTTTTACTCTAAAAAAATAATCTAATTTATTTAAATCAAATCTAATCTTCTGGATTGGTCTCCTACCTAATTCCCCATGCCTGTATCAATTACTTATCTCCACATTTTGAATAAATTATGAATGTATTCAGTTTTTGTAAAATATATTCTTGATTGCAATCTTCTATAATGTACTTGATACCTGGATACTTTTCATGTGTGTCCTTCTATAAGGCACATGAAAAGTGTTGAGGTTTTGTACGACGACGTCATGCTGTGTACAGTAACGGAATACCTACAAATATATTATACAGCTGATGATGGACGCGGTGCCGCTGGTGGTGGAGGGTCACGCGCACGAGGTGGAGTGCGTGGCGGCCGACGGCCAGCAGGTAGCCTCCACCTGCCTCCAGGGCTCCGTCAAGGTGTGGGACGCACGCACCGGAGACCTGCTCACGCAGATTGATCGGCACAGGTTGTTTATTTATACTTTTTTGTTGTTGTAAATAACATTCATCATCATCATCACCATACTTGTCCACTGCTGGACATAGGCCTCTCCAATTGCACGCCACTGTGATCTGTTTTCGACATTAAAATTGTAATTTAAAAAAAAAACGCCGATTTTAAAAGTTCGCGTTTTTCCCTTTCATTTGATACCCCACTTGAACATATTTGTATAGAGTCGACTTTTTTTTAACATTTTTAAGACCAGTGCTCTGGGTCCTTTTACACGCAGCATAGTCTTCCGCCGCCGTATTGAAATGCAAATGTTATTTAACCAATAATTAATATATTATTTTTATTACAGATATTTCAAGCTGCAGAAGGAGTTGACGGACAAAGTGAACGCAAAGAAAATGGCCGCCACTCCGCAAACGACCAACGAAGACAATCACGTCGGTAAGTGGACCCGCCATTAATTAATACGATGAAGGCCGGCATGGACTAGTGGTCAGGATATCTGCCTCTAGGACAACGCACGCGGGTTCGATTCCCGCCACGGACATAATGCTTTAGTGATGAGCTGAGGCATTTGTTGTGTGTGTCTGAGTGTTTTATTTATCTATCTAATATATAAGAAAAGTTTGTTACGCCCCGGGGTCGAGAAAAACGGCTAGAATGCCGTAGAGGTACGTCGAACATTCGAGAGGCCTAAAGAACATTCCAGTATCCAAGTCGACGCATACAAACCACTACACAGTGCCTATATGCGTCAGAATGTAGTAGAAGGATCTCGAAAGATCGAGAAAAGTGTGGTATATTTCGGAAGCCACAAGTACTTACCTCACCACAAGTAGGTATACACCTACTTACCTACTGTTGGGTGTAGGTATAAACACGCGAGCCGCCGGCGCGACTCACAAGTAGGTATAAACCTACTTACCTACTGTTGGAGTAGGTATAAACACGCGAGCCGGCCGACGCGACGGTTAGGTATTTAATTATTATTATTAGAAGTCGACTCGAGAATGTACCTGAACCTACTCGAATGTTCTGGATTGTGTACCGTGGTATATAAAGAGCGACGATCGAGTCGGCGGGACAGTTTCAACTAAACAGTGATACAGTGAACATCAAGAGAGAAAATTAAAGAGAGTTAACAAGTGATTGTGTGATTGTGAAAGTGTTTATTAGCGGTGTTAGTTTAACGATTGTAATTAGTTTGTGTAATTATAGTGCCTGAATAAAGTGTAATTCTTGATTTTCGTAACAGTGTCATTTTTCTATCGGTACCCACCCCCCACGTACGTAACATTTGGTGTCAGAAGTGGGATAGAAAATGCCGATCACTCCACGAGAACAAGAACCGGAGGGCGTCCAGACCCGGAGCCAACGTGCAGCGGAGGACTCTACGGCAGCCGTGGCTGGTCCATCTACTGTCACTGCACCGGCATCGTCACCAAGACCGAAGGCCGAGATTGACCTCAACACTATCCTGATTTTGTTGAAGGAACAATCTCGAGCCCTTAAGGAAGCCGAGGAGAGACAAGCTAAGGCCCAGCAGGAAGCACGGGAAGCCCAAGAGAGACAAGCTAAGGCCCAGCAGGAAGCACGCGAAGCCCAGGAGGAGCAGTATAAGAAGCTGTGTGTAAGCCAGCGGGAAGCCGAGGATAGACAAACTAAGGCCCAGCAGGAAGCCCGGGAAGCCCAAGAGAGACAAGCTAAAGCCCAGGAAGAACAGTATAAGAACCTGTGTATCAGCCAGCGGGAAATCGAGGAGAGACTATCTAGGGGACAGGAAGAACAGTCGTGCATACTCCGTGAAGTCCGGGAGGCCACAGCAGACTGGAAAAAGGAGATGGCTGAAGTCCAAGAGAAACTGACTGATATGGATATAAAATTTGAGGGCCGTATCCAAAACGTCAATGAAAAGGTAGAAGACCACGATAACCGCCTACAGAAATTAGAGGTCAAAGTGGCTACTGGTGCCTGCGGATCCGACACCTCGGTTCCTGTAGGTGGAAGATTTAAAGTTCCCCCATTCGACGGCACTTCCTCGTGGACCGCATACAAACTGCAGTTTGAGTCTGTCTCTCAGGCCAATGGGTGGAGTAAAGACCAGGCGAAGACAGCACTCACCTTGGCCTTGCGAGATGAAGCCCTCACAATACTAGAAGCATTGGGAAACGAGAGGACATACGATCGCCTGCTTGAGGCTTTGGAGGCTCGATACGGCGATAAACATTTGGAGCATGTCTTCAGAGCCCAGTTGAAGGACCGGACCCAAGGACGTAACGAGTCTCTACAACAGTGGGCTTTGGAAATCGAAAAGCTGGTGAGAAAGGCGTACCAGACAGCGTCGGCCTCGTTTGTGGATAGCATGCTCGTACAGGCGTTCATTGACGGCATTCGTGAGTTGGAGGTGAGAGCTGCTGTTCGATTGGGGCATCATGGAAGCCTAAAAGACGCAGTTGCACATGCCTTGGAGGTAGAAGCTGTTCGACAAGACTCGCGACCCTATAAAGTGAGAGAGGTTTCAGTCAGTGAGTCGTCTTCTAAGAGCCGAGAATACAGCCCACGTTGCTACCGGTGTGGCGAAAGAGGGCACTTGCAGTCGAATTGCCCAAAATGGAACAACAGGCGCCGAAACCTGGATGCCAGTGCGAAATCTAGTGACACTGGTGCAGCAGAGCCACAGCAGGGAAACGAGTAATAGCCAGGACTATGGGACGAGTACTGGCTGGTGGTCGAAATGTCCCAGTTGTGATCTCACAAGCAAACGACGGGAATAGTCTGGTCGTCAAAGGAGGAATTGGACGGATAGCATGTCACCTTACCATCGACACTGGAGCTTCTCGGACAGTAATTAGTTCTCGGCTACTTAAACACCTGACGAGAGATCACCTAGTCCGACCTAATAATCTAAACCTTCAAACGGCTACCGGTCAGTACATTTCCGTCCATGGGGAGCAAGAGGTGGAGATGAAGATAGCCGAAAGGAGTTATTGGCACAAAGTCATCGTCGCCAACATCGTTGATGACTGCATTATTGGGTTAGATTTTATGCGTAGATATAACTGTAAAATTGATGTTAAAGGTGGCGTCCTTAAAATTGGGGCTGATGAAATACCCATGGAAGGTGGCGTAAACGGGAATGTCTACTGTGCTCGAAGGACGGTTCTTCAGCCAAAGTCGCAAGCCTTAGTTCCAGTGAAATTGCCGTACTACACGGGACGAGGATCTCACCGCTGCGTATTAGTAGAAAAGCTAGATGATGACTGCCCTTGGATAACCGCTCGAACCATCGTTACAACATCATCTGCAGCATTTATTAGGGTCCTGAACCTGAGTGATACCAAATACGCATTGCAGAAAGGAACTCGTATAGGTACATGCGAAGAAATTTCTTGGTTAAGAACGTGTCAAGGTACGGACGTGAACAAGAGGCTGCCAAATGGAGATATGGACTTGGGAAGTCTATTGGACAGTTGCCAAGAAGATCTCAGCATGGAAGAACGCACTAAGGCGCGTAATCTTTTGCTGAAGTATAGTGACGTCTTTTCTCTACATGATGGTGACATTGGAAGGACTGGAGTAGTTCAGCATGAAATTAACACTGGTGAGATCATGCCTATTAGACAGCGTCCTCGGCGAGTTCCAGTGGCCCGGGAAAAGGAAGTGGAAAGCATGATTGAGGAAATGCAGGGAAGCAGGGTGATCGAACCTTCGACCAGCCCTTGGTGTTCACCGGTCGTTTTAGTGAAGAAGAAGGACGGCACTTTGAGATTTTGCGTAGACTACCGCCGACTTAATGATGTGACCAAGAAGGACAGTTATCCCTTGCCACGAATCGACGACACTTTGGATACTTTGAATGGGATGAAGTGGTTCTCCACGTTGGATTTGAAAAGTGGCTACTGGCAAGTAGAAATCAAGGAGGGAGACAAAGAGAAAACTGCCTTCTCTACTGGCAAAGGACTATGGCAGTTCAACGTCATGCCCTTTGGATTATGTAATGCTCCAGCTACATTTGAGAGACTAATGGAACAAATACTCGCAGGACTACTTGGAGATACATGCCTGGTATATTTGGATGACATCATCATCATTGGCAGAGACTTCGACGATCACCTCGCCAAGCTAGAGCAAGTTTTCTCCAAATTACGAGACGCAAGACTTAAGCTTAGTCCCAAGAAGTGTTCGCTGTTTAAGCGTAAGGTGAACTATTTGGGCCATGTTATATCAGCAAATGGAATACAGACAGATCCTGAGAAGATTAGTTCCGTAAAGGACTGGCCGATGCCAAAGGATAAGACTGCAGTAAGAGCCTTTCTGGGTCTTTGCTCGTACTACCGAAGGTTCGTTAAGAACTTCTCTGACATAGCCAAGCCACTACACCAGCTGACTGAAGAAAAGCGACCATTTGTCTGGACGGATCAGTGTGCTCTGGCATTCAACCACCTTAAAGAAAGGCTTTGTGAAACGCCTATTCTAGGATACCCGGCTCCTGACATGGACTTTATTGTTGACACCGATGCAAGTAACACGGGTATTGGAGGTGTCCTGTCACAGAAGAAGGGAGATCAGGAAGTTGTGATCGCTTACTTTAGCAAATCTCTATCGAAACCAGAAAGAAATTACTGCGTCACCCGGAGAGAACTGCTCGCTGTAGTAAAAACCTTACAGCATTTCAGCAAATATTTACTTGGCCGTAAGTTTCGAATCAGGACCGACCATGCAGCTTTGAAGTGGTTACTGGAGTTTAAAAATCCTGAAGGTCAAGTAGCTCGCTGGATTGAGCAACTCCAAGAGTATGACTTCCACATCGAACATCGCAGCGGGAAGTCGCATGGAAATGCAGATGCCCTGTCCCGAAGACCCTGTCCGGACGATTGCAAGCATTGCTTGAGACAGGAGGATAAAGACTGCATCAGGATGTTGCGGACGGATTCAGTCAGCGATGAATGGAGTGACGACGCCATGAAACAAGCTCAGCAGGAAGATCCAGACATTAAACCCATTTTCGATTGGGTCAAATCTGGAGTACCGAAACCAAAATGGTGTGACGTCGCACCGATGAGTACGACAACAAAAAGTTACTGGGCTCAGTGGAACAGTTTAATGATTCACAACGGTGTATTGTGCAGGAAATGGGAATCGACAAATGGAAAGGATGCCCATCTACAAGTGATTATCCCTAAGAAAAGGGTAAAAGATGTGCTTCGATCCTTTCATGACGATGTTTCCGGTGGACATCTTGGTGTGAAGCGGACATTAATGAAAATTCGGCAACGATTCTACTGGATTCATTGTCGCGAAGATGTCGAGGACTGGTGTAGGAAATGTGTCAATTGTTCATCAGTCAAAGGGCCACATACTCGTAGTAGGGGTGCGCTAAAGGTGTACAATGTTGGGGCACCTTGGGAAAGGATAGCGTTGGACGTCGCGGGGACCATTTCCAACATCTGATGCCGGAAATAAGTACATCCTGGTGATCATGGATTATTTTACCAAATGGCCCGAAGTGTTTGCGATTCCTAACCAGGAAGCTACGACAGTTGCGGAAAAATTGGTGATGGAGGTATTTTGTCGGTTTGGTGTCCCTCTCGAAATACACAGCGACCAAGGCAGAAACTTTGAATCCCAAGTGTTTCAAGAGACATGTAGAATCATGGGGATCCATAAGACGAGAACAACGCCATATCACCCGCAATCTGATGGAATGGTCGAAAGGTTCAACCAAACACTGGAACGACATTTGGCCAAGGTGGTTGATAGTCATCAAAAAGATTGGGATAGGCACATACCTCTTTTTCTGCTGTCGTACAGGTCGGCAACACATGAGAGCACAAACATGACTCCTGCATGTGCGAACTTTGGAAGAGAACTGCGGTTACCGGCAGATTTACTAACCGGAAGGCCCCCAGACACGCCTATGTCCATAACAGAATACGCGAGCGACTTACGAAATCGACTAGAAGATGTTCACCATCTTGTTCGAGATAATGGACTTCAAGCCAGTAACAAAATGAAAACACGCTATGACCGTAAGTCTAATCAATCCGGATTCGAGGAAGGTTCGCAGGTGTGGCTGCATAACCCCTTGCGCAAAAAGGGAAAATCTCCTAAATTGTCACCAAACTGGGAGGGCCCATATAAGGTGGTGACCAAGATCAACGATGTGACATATCGCATACAGAGAAATCACCGCAGCCCATGCATGTTGTGCACATCGACCGGCTGGCCCGATACTATGGAGATAATCATGCTCGAGACGAGCACGTTTTAGAAGGGGGTAGTGTTACGCCCCGGGGTCGAGAAACAACGGCTAGAATGCCGTAGAGGTACGTCGAACATTCGAGAGTCCTAAAGAACATTCCAGTATCCAAGGCGACGCATACCAACCACTACACAGTGCCTATATGCGTCAGAATGTAGTAGAAGGATCTCGAAAGATCGAGAAAAGTGTGGTATATTTCGGAAGCCACAAGTACACAAGTACTTACCTTACCTCACCACAAGTAGGTATAAACCTACTTACCTACTGTTGGGTGTAGGTATAAACAAGCGAGCCGGCCGCCGCGACTCACAAGTAGGTATAAACCTACTTACCTACTATTGGAGTAGGTATAAACACGCGAGCCGGCCGCCGCGACGGTTAGGTATTTAATTATTATTATTAGAAGTCGACTCGAGAAAGTACCTGAAGCTACTCGAATGTTCTGGATTGTGTACCGTGGGTATATAAAGAGCGACGATCGAGTCGGCGGGACAGTTTCAACTAAACAGCGATACAGTGAACATCAAGAGAGAAAATTAAAGAGAGATAACAAGTGATTGTGTGATTGTGAAAGTGTTTATTAGCGGTGTTAGTTTAACGATTGTAATTAGTTTGTGTAATTATAGTGCCTGAATAGTGTAATTCTTGATTTTCGTAACAGTGTCATTTTTCTATCTGTACCCACCCCCCACGTACGTAACAATATCATTCAGGAAGTGTGTGGATTGGCGTGCGTTAAGTAAGCCACGTAACGTCTTGACTGTTACTCAGATTTTACAAACATTAGGTATAAAATCATGCAAATCTAACTACGTTTTCCTCCAATCTACCTTATGTTATATCTAGTGTATATACTTTCAGTAGGTACACGGCATTGGGCATAAGGCAGATGATAAATAAAACAGTAAAAGTGAAGAAAATCTCTTGCGCATTGATTTAGGGATTTCTTTTGTGATATAGTATACTATTTACACTATTTTGATGAGTACTGTGTATACACGAACGTTATAAACCTCTAAATTCTCCCACATACCATCTGAACCCTGTCTTTTTATAAACACTAGAACCAGTAGAACAAGTACCCCGAATCACGGCGATACAACGTATCTAGCGCTATTTGGGTAAAAATAAAAAATGCTCAATGTGACACTTGAGTACCTGCCTACTGATTACTTTTTCATAATATGGGTCTTAGTAATTTAAAACGTAAAGAAATGTATGCTTGTTTTGTCACAAAAAATACTTTAAAAAGCTGAAGAGTTTGTTTGAACGGACTAATCTCAGGAAATACTGATTCGAATTGATTTTTTTTTATGTTGATTAGACCATTTATCGAGGAAGGCTTTACGCTATATACTCGTAACATCACGCTGCAACTATTAGGAACGAAGAAAAAATGGAAAATGTGAAAAAAACTGGGAAAATTATTCGTCCTTGAGGGCTTGCGTTGCGTCCCCTGCGACAACGGTACAAGATACTAACAGTATATGTATGAAAAAATTATTCCTCTTGAAATTATCTAAAAAAATGTCTACGACAGTATATGTCTATCTAGGTAAGATTAACTCACTAGAACCGTTTTTATGGTAATCAAATTTGGTCGAAATTAATGCATTATTCATTAGCATATTATCATAAAGAGGAAAGAATTGTATGGATGGATGTTTGTAACGAATAAAAGCTACTTGACGAAGGAACGAAAAAATGCGAGGAACACCGCGTGGTCTAGCTGTACCGCGTACTTCATAAATGAGAAAATATCTTTAAACACAATTAAATCTAGACAATATTTAGAAAGGTAAAGCGGGAGCAATTGTGACGTCTCTCTTTATTCACTTAGAACAAACTGTACAAATAAGACATTTCAATAATAATACTATACCTGAGCTGAAACAAAAGTGACCCAAAACCAAAAGAGGCTGTTTCAAAAAAATAAAATTTCATGCAAATTGGAAGCTTCAAATAATATTCACCTACAACCAAACATTCTAACTAAATTACCACTATTAGTCTACGGCATATTAAGTAATTTATGTTGCGAAAGCGATTTTAATTGGCAATTAGGTATGTTATGTTAACAATATTTTTGTAAGTACCCATACCATTTGCTTTGGTAAGATAGAACAAAACAAGTGTTTATTACAGGGTGCAATTAAAGAGATGGTAATTTCGATAAAAATATATAGGTACCAAGTTGTGTATTTAAATCTTTACATTTACTTGAAACAAAATGTTAGAATTGATCCCCAAAACCACAAGTTTAATTTCTTATTTTTATTACACATATTGATATAAAGGTATAAAAAATAAATGAAATTTATTCCAACATTATCTTTAGCAACACTTGAACATAGATAGTGTGCCTCTAGAAAGCTGGAGTGACAAGTTCTCTATCGTTCAGGGTAGCCAACCTTTCGAGCTCCAAGGACCCACAAAGAAACAGCCTCCTTTGCGCTTAGCAGTACTTGTGATTTTCCCGTTTGATCCATAGTGTAGCCAGAGTCCTGTAATTCACTACATGTTAAGCTGGCTTTGGTTATTTGCTGCTACATACGCGCACTTAGAGGTGACGTCACACACCACACAACAAAACGATTATTGTGTTATTTCATTTGTCTATAGAAATGTGTATGGCATAAACACTGTGCCCTTTGATTCATAAGGTCAATATGCCTTGTAGAAGTCAAAGTAATTTACAAATGTACATAGGTCTTTGCTATAAAATTATTCAATGTTGCATAAGAAAAATAATATCATTATGCACTTATGTACAAAATAATGACTATGTATCAAGACATTTAATGTGGCTGAAATTTGTTAAAATTTGTTTTTCAAGATAGAGTTGGTCTGATGGTTATATTTTGTTCCATTTTAAACAAAAAAAAAAAGTTTCTTAAAAAAGACACATTTTTCACACATAAGAGACAAATGAAATACTTAGTAATTCTATGAGTTATGATTTAATATGATATGGATGGTTAATTTTTAACTCGACACTAGATACTGAAACTCTTAGATAGGTTTAAGAGACAGAGTGAAGCAACCATTGTTAGAGCCATACCTAATTATTATAGCTGATCCTCAAATTTCTATTTGTTACATGATAACTGTGAATTGTTAAAATTAATTGTTTAGCTAGATATACCAATAATAAATTGGAGTAACACAAATCAAGTACAAGGTTCTTTGCAAATGAGAAACTCCAAATTAGAAATAATTACTGTAATAATACAGCTTGATAATAATCACTGTATAAAATTTGTCTTATAAAGACTACTCTATCAAGATAGTCTATATCTTCATTGTTTTTTTGCCAGTTTAGTATTAACATTAAGCTAACAGCACTGTGATTCACAACATTGTAAATTAGATTGCCTATAAATATTCAAGTCCTCATGTTAATTTAATGTACTTTAGCACACCACTTACCCGGACATTACTCAATTCAGTTTGTGTGATTTGAAGTTGCTCTAATAGTTCTTCGACGGAGACTCGACTTGTAGACCCTGGGCTCTCCACACTTTCTCCATCCTGTAAATAGTATATTCCACATGATTTTTTTACAACACCCCATCAAAATAAAAGCAGACAGCGGGAGGCAATTTTGTTAATGTGGTATATTGTTTGCACAATGCACAAAGAGTGAATGTACCGAGAAGTGATTAAATGCAGAAATGTCAGATTAAGAAGGTGGTTTCATGACAAACAGGACTTAGTGGACAATGGTCACTGACCCTTCCAGTTATCATTAAAATTAAAGTAAATTAATTATATTATCCCTGTTGAAGAAAATAAAAAAATACCTTATCTACTCCATATTTAGCAGCCTCCAGACCTTTATTGTACATCTGCACATACATGGAAGCATGTCTGGCTTCCTCCTCAGCAAGTTGCTTGCTCACCTCCTCTAGTTGCTTCTCCAGAACATGAATCTTTTCTTTAGCTTCTTCGTAGTTAGGCAGTAGCTCACTGTACCTATTGTTTACATCAGATAACTTCTGTAGTAAAGCTTCTACCTTATCATTGTGAGCTTCCTTAAGCTCTTGAGTCTCCCCAACTTGACACCTCATGAGATCATCAATCTTTCTCTCGTAATACTCAATCAACTTATTTCTGTCCTCTTCTTGGTCCCTTATTTCAGTCATGCAGGATGCCTCATGCGTATGGATTGGTAATGACTCTTTGGAATGTAAAGAAGAGTTTGTGAGATCATCAAAGTGTCCAGAATCTGTAAAAGACCCATGCATTTCATTACGGCATCTAGTTGGTGTTGATTCTTTAAACAATGGACTATCAGTGACATCAAAGGCAGCAATATTTTCATCGTCTTTTGGGCATTCATCTTCATTTAATGGTGATTCATCTGGATTCTCCTTGATTGTTACAATTTCACTTGAATTTGATTTGTCATCTGGTGAACATGTCGCTGCTTTGAATAGCCTCAGTTCAACAACTTCTTTGGTTAGATGGAATATTTCACTATCCTTTTTGTCAAGGTCCTGTCTTGCTTGAGCTAGAAGTGCTTTAAGTCTACGGATTTGCTTTTGTGCCCGCTGGGTAGGTGTTAAGTAGTCTTCCCCTGAAAGTCCTGCATGGGATGAGCAATGCAAGACATAGCGCATGGACTTGCCACTGAATGTGGTTCCATTGAAGGGTGCATAAGCCACATCAACTGAAGCAGCTGTGGCTGCACTCCCATAGCTGTGTATTGAATCATCATCTGGAAGATCTTCTGGAGATCCTGGAGGAGTCTGAGCAGAGTGTGTCTCACTTGAATGTCTGTCCATGTAAGGCCCTGGAGTCTTTATGTGAAGTCTATTAGGTTTTTGAGCATTGGATGTAAGTGACTGAAACATAAATTTAGTTTTCTAAGTCATAGCTACAAAAATTAATAATTTATACAATTCTAATTAATTGTTGGCGTTGATATTCTTCGTCGACATTACGTCAATATTTTGAGCATCTATAGGTAGGTACCTGTAGTGGTTTGAAACGGACGGAACTTTTAGAAAAATTGTGGCTCTTTGTTCAGCTAGCTGGTATACTTACATGGCTTCTTGGGCGATGACTGGACTCAGGGTTTTGAGCCCCACCACCATTGTGTTTTTGGTGCGTGTTTTCCGTGATTACAGGTATAAATTTTCTTGTGGATAAAGGCGAGCGCTGCACCATTTTTTCACCGCGCAGCCGCAGTGATGATGTGCGCCGAAAACTCCCTGTGACATTTCCCGCGCAGCAATATTCATCATGGTGGTCGGTTCTTCGATTTCGGTTCATTTTCAGGATTTACATGTATACAATATGCTGAAAATAAATATATATTGGCGATTAGACTTTGTTTTCCAATTTTGCATGCTTTTCGCGAATGAATGAAAATAAATAATGAACGTGGTCGAAAGAAGCGGTATGTCATGTTATTGTCAGTATATATTGACACAGAGTCATTACTTTCGTGGAAAAGAAATTTTGCCGGCGGGAAAAGTTTTGATTTTTAAAAACAGGAAGCACTTTTATTTATTAGTATAATCTGTACGAGTCACGCCTGTTATCCCATAAGGGCTCAGGTAGAGGTTCATAGCTGTAATTCTTAACTATCCCTAACACAATACAGGCGAGGGCCCAGAAAAGCGACAAATTAACGACAGTCTCTTTTCTGGGAACACGTTCACGAACAACGAACACGTGGAAACAGATAGTAGGTATTATCCGTGTTCGAAGATATTACCTACTTGTTCCAGGTTTCGAATCGACATCTTCTGGAAGGTGTGCTACAGCTGCCTCTTCTTCTTCCCAACCGAACAGAAAAATAAAAGAAATTAAGTAATAATGACACAAGCAGCTAGCTATCCTTTAACAGCTAGCTGGCCGCTATCAAAGAATTGCAGCAGGTAGCTATAGTTGTCTACTTACCGGTTAACTTGTTCTTGTATACAAATCGAGACGCTATCTACTACCTGCTTTTCGTGATATTATAATATTATTGTTTTAACCTTTAGTTGTATATTACTTTACATCTACGATTTCTGTCATGGCCAGTAACTAAGGCGGCACTTGACTGTGTATTTAAGTTTAAATTATGATTTAATTACGTATAATTTGTAAATGTATTTTGCATGTTCCTTGTTGGTTACCCTTAGTAAATAAAAAAAAGTGCAAATTACTGTATTCCCAATCAGAACACCTCTCACGTAAGTGTTTAGTACTAATGTTGGGATGTCCAGGTCCGGTTTAGGTCCAGGATTAAAGTGCTAGATTTAGATAGCTTGAAAAAACATGACAGACAGAGTTCCTATTAGGCAGGTGCCTACTAACTACTTATGTACATATCTGGGCAATTACCTATGTATGACTCAGCAAAGATTAGTAGATAGGTGCCTTCCACCTATAATGTAATCTTAAATCAATGTTATAAAAAAGTGAGTTATGGAAATGCACCTTAAAAAAGAATGCAATGTCGTTGGTACGTATAGCAAGGTAGGTATGTATTAGCAGCCATTTGATCAGGAATATAGTACTTATTGCACTTTGGCTGCATAGGACATACATTTCTATAATCTGAAGGCCTATC
>SJJU01030404.1:0-11033 GCA_012932125.1 Conopomorpha cramerella | reverse complement strand
ATAAGGTTTAATTGGAGTCTTACAATTTGCTGACATTAGGTATGCACCATCGATAAGTATTTGAAACGAGGGTATATAGTTATTAGTGAACTAGTGTATAGTAACTTACAAAGCAGTTTAGGAGCGAACTTGAGCTCGCTGGTGGTCTGCTCGATAATTAGTCTGTCCACTTCTTCGCCAATAGCCTTGTCAGTCGGCGGCAAGGAACGCAGCCAGCCCAGAACTTTTGCCGTTTCCTGAACGCAAAGAGTGTTTTCGTAATTCCTATGTATAATTGTATACACAAATACTTGGATCATGTCGCATCCTAATAAGCAGTGGCGTGCACTGGCTTTTACGACAAGGTAGGCAGTAATCCCCAAGGATTGACACTTAGGTTTAGGTAACTTGTCTTTACGAAATATAGGTACCTACAAATCTACTCCCCCACAAAACACAGGACCTTCAGGAAAAAAAGATCTAGCAATAACTCTATTATTAGGTAGGGTAGCCAAAATACTAAGGGAGGCAGTGTCTTTTTGCCTATATGGTGTGCACGCCACTGCTAATAAGTAAATACTTATTTTGGAAAAGATCTCTTAGCAAAACCTTGCCTACAGGTCCCTAGCAATCTACATAGCCACATTGGAAGTCGAATGTATGGTTGTGTGTTTTTTGGTCATTTCGAAAGAAAATCTTCGCTTCTAAGTCGCCAGAAATTAATTCAAATTGCATCCAAAATCGGATTATCTTCGGCCGATGGCGATAGTGGCGTGCAATTGGAGAGGCCTACGTCCAGCAGTGGACAAGTATGGGCTGATGATGATAAGTCCCTAATACATACACTCACATCTGTATTCCCTAAAAGAGGATAGACAGATCGATTAGCATAATAAGGAGTTGTCAATATGACTGTGCCTTCAATTAGAAGTACCTACCTTATAGCCTGAATTAGGTATTCAGGATATTAGGAAGATATATTAATCTTAAAATAACTAACCTCATTCTTCCCGCACTTTACGAGATAGGACGGTGTTTCAGGCAGCTTCAGCAGCACGCAGAAGTGCAGTATGGGTATGGCCATCAGTATCCACAGGACTGTGTGGAATTCCAGAAGATCGCCCAGCACGAACACCAGCAGGTTGCCCATAGTCTGTTGGATAGAATTTTTGGATTCATTTAGAATATTAAGTACTAGCTGCCCCGATAGACATTGTTTTGCCAAAATACATTACTAACAGTGTTTCTCGGCTAAAGAAAGAAAATCTGTGCGCGTCTGTGGCCCCGTTGGTCGGCTATGTAACGTGCAATTCGGAGAGTGAGCTGCGGAGTTGTATATCCTAATACCCCCATCACTTTTACAATAGGACAACTAGGAGAACGGCAATGCGTAATCTATAGCCAGGTGGATATACCTTTCGCGAAACAAACGGTTTGCGTCTACTTTCATAGTGCGAACGGCTAGCATGTGGGATGTCTTGCCGGAGTCTGTGTTTCCTGCGCAGTACAGTCTGAAGGTCTTCAAGTCACTGGGGTGGGAGGTCTCGGGTTCGAGCTCGCCTACTGGACTCTTTTCAGAGCCTATGTACGCAACGCAACGCTCGTACGGTGAAGGACAACATCGCGACGAAACCCGCTCACCACAAGTTGTGTGAACCCTTTAACTGCTATAGGCTCACTCCCCGACCCGTTGGGTTAAATACGAATGGTGCACCGTGGGCATTTGCTTAGCAAGTGCCCCTCCTACCCTGCTTTGGGATTAAAAGGCGTGTACTGTATTTTTTTCTCGGCCAAAGTACCTATACGTATCATACTTTGCGTTTCCACAAAGTATATTATGTAAGTTCATGAAGCGATAATATCAGTTCAAATGTCTAGGTCACAAGAAAGGAGAAGTCTACTTCAGTGTGTGCATAATTAATTATTAGATAATTACTTATAATGTACGTAGTTAACTCTTGAAACTGTACCGTCATCAATATCGATCAGGTAAAATCGGATGTATGCAGATACGACTGGATATCTCGAGCATGTGTGTGTTTTGATGGAAACTGCCTTTTTAAAAACAATTTAATTTATTTTTAAGCGACTTGCAAAGGTGTCTTTCTCAAATCGACCGTATATAATAAGCTTTTTATGTTTGTTCCCCGATAACTCCGTAGTTTATTAATTTGGAAAGAGGATATTTTCAAGGTGGTCCCATGTTAAGGAAATCAGGGTTATGATGGCAAACCCTATGAATTGAGGGGAACTTTAAAAAGACTAGTACTGGTTTAAGTCGGTTTATTTTTCTTGAAAACTATTGTTAGTCTCAGACCAAAAACAACTAGACTTGTGATCCGAAACTGACGTTCATAGTAAAACAAGACAACAATATGAAAAACATGCAGGAGTGAAAGAGTAAGAAAATATATCTTCTGTCCCTTACTGCATATCAGGCTAAAACTGGATGGTCTCCAGAAACAGTACACTTCGGCTTAAGAGTACTTTTAAATCACCATGTATAAAGGCTGTCCTTATTATTCATAGGTTATATACCTAACCTAGGTACCTTACTACATTTTAAAATTAGTTCCTTCCCGTTCACACGTGAGGAGGAAAATGATCAAATCATTTGATTAATTGGATGATAATGGATTTATTGAAAAGTAAATAAACTCTACAAGATTATGCGTAGCTACCAAGTTGCTAATCAACCTAAGTAGTTTTCCTTCCTTATCGGGGAATCCCTTTTTGAATTGTAAGTTATGGATGAAAGCATAAATACTTATCCCTATGTAACCTTAGAGTTCATTCAATATTTTTTTCATGCTGCGTGAACACACTTTTGACCACCATCCTGCCTGATGTTAAGCAGCGATGTGGTCTACAATGATGTGGCTCAGGTTGGCTGGACAAATCTTCAAAATGGGTCACAATTAAGCAGGTCAATAGGCCACTAAATGTGACGGCTGAACATCCTTACTTCAGAATTTGTGACGCTACAGAGACTTAGATAATCGATTGAAAAAGTGTCCAGCCAGCTTGAAAAACGCGTTTTCGCTGGTCTCTCAATCTCGGCCATGGAAGTGATTTTGACAAGTGTTTGTATATCAACGGCCGTCACAAACATTTGTGACAGCCATAGAGCCAAAAGTTTTGTGATACTTACAGCGGTTTAATAGAAAAATGCAAAAATCTGTGTCCAGCCAGCTTGAATTTACGGAGAAACATTCTGGCTGGACACCTCTGAATCTGATGAATGGGAGCGTTTTGGAATACGGTTTCTTTATAAGGTTTTAGTGACGCAATTTGTTACGGCAATAACGTTGAATTTATGGCGTCACATTTGAAGGTTTACAAGAAATCAGTGAAAATTTGGTGTCCAGCCAGCCTGAACTTCAAGCTGGCTGGACACATGTATCTCCGCTACCTGATGGTCTTCGACCTTCGGAATACGTCCCAGTTTTAGTGACGGGGTCAGTAATGATAACCTGAATTGTCTGATGTGTCTACCTAAAGGTTATCCCTTAAGGTACCCAGGTAAGCTTGGTAAACCGTGAGCATTTTCTTCTGCCTACCTCGCTTTGGTATTAAAAAGCTAGAGGTTTATGTCATAATTTTAAGGAATTATCCTGGAAAGAGATGAGGAATTATATTCTTTGGTGAAATGCAAAGTTGATTTGTTTGACAATGGGGAATTTTCTTTTTTCTTTCTAAGAACTGTCATTACTGTCAAACTTTGTTAGGAAAGTATGACAGTAATGACATTTCGCCGCCCGAAAATCTGTCAGAAAAACGTAAAAGAAAATTCACCAGTAATTGCACAGAACCGTTTAGTTTACGATAACCAATAATTGCGTGCGTTAGTATGAGATCACGTCTCCATACATAAATAATAGGTAACCATGTGTAATGATTAGTTAGTCTAATATGATAAAAGCAGTTCAATATCTTGATTGATCTTTGACCGGATTTACTGCGGTTTGCGCCATTTTCCTCTTAGGTGTAGTTGGGTGCTTAGGTAAGTGCGTACTTCTGATATTTAAAGTATTTGAAACCGCTTGTTGCTGTGCTACCATTGGAATATATTATTAATGGAAAGATTGACCATGGAAGATTTGCCCAGTGGCACCTCGTGGTTCTTTGTGCGAGCGTTGCGATGCGTACATAGGCTCTGAAAAAAAGTCCAATTCGTACATGTCCACTAGCTGAGCTCTCGATTGAAAGTCAATTATCCGACCAACTGGACCACAGACGCTCTTCTAAACCGTAATGTTGTGATTTCTTAAGTACGTAGCCCAGTTCTACGACTACAATCTAAGACCATGGTACCACGGGCAACATCTCAAATCAAATCTACAAACTTCAACTGGTCGATATAATTCCTATCTATTATCCCCTATATGCCTAACGGCAACAACGCACCCATTTTCCATTCATACAAATCATCTTTATCAATCCCATTTTTGTTGTTAATCTCCCAATTCCATGTCGTTGAGGACACCTCCTTTCGTCCTCACGTCGGTTCGTTGCGATTCGAGTAATTCTTACCTGAGAGAATATAACGAAGGTCCCAGTCATTCCTCTGATGGAGTCCTCGCTGATCTCCTTGACGTAGAGGGGGCAGACCACGAAAGCGCCGCCAGACCCGAACCCAATGAGCGCGCGGGCACCAATCAGCGCCGTAGAATTCTTGCTCACCAGTTTGATGGCCCAGCCAACCTGACAAAAGATACAAAATCTATATTAATGAGATTTCATTTAAAAAATGATGTATGTATGAATGTAGATGAAGCGAAAGGGGTATGTCATGACCGTGACAAATGGAGGTCTGTATCTGTGTGTCTTTCTTTCTTCTTTTTCTTTCTTCTAGATGGGCAGTGATCTTAACCTCAACCAGTACTAGCCGCCCACCCATTTTTTAAGATTCCCCTTTATCGGGGACATTTTTTTGCATTATCATAGCTTGATTTCTTTATCAAGGGACCACATTGGAAATATATAAAAAAAACACTTCACGCCTTTAAATACAAATACAAAAATGTTTATTTCATTAACAAGGTAACAACATATTTATATACTTAGGTTTGGGGGCCTGCTTGTAAGCAAAAAACCTGTATTAGCAAGTCCCGCTCTTTTGTAATTAACAATAACCAAGTTAATGATACAGACAAACTAAATTTTAAATCTCAAAGCGGGGTAGGCAGAGGCACTTTGGAAATACATTCTTTCAAAAAAACAAAAAAAAAACTGTGTAGTTTTACGAAACCACGGTAAAAGCGAAACTCCCTACTCCGCGGCCGACCGTCACGCGACATGCAACACACAGACGAAAAAGTTTGAGACGATGTAAAAGTTTGAGACGATGTAGGTACCTAATAAAAGTTTCAGTTTAAAATTAGCATAATATGTTTATAATTGAACCTTGAAGGTCAAATTAAAAACGTTATCGAAACTCAAAATAGTCACTTAGGCCATGATATCAAACAACTTCTTCCCCAAGGAACCCTATGTCAAAAACGAAAGTAAAAAGTCACCTTTTCATACCAACTTACGATTACAAACTTACATTGCCACTTTATATGAAGTCGTATTTTTCTCGATAAGTTAATATTTTCGAATTAAAAAGAAATACGAGAAGTACCTACATGGATTCTTTCAACACGTACCTACACATTCTGCATTATATGTACACTAGATTCGATATTGCAGTTATAAGTTTAGGTACCCCTCCCGGTTGAGCTGCAGCGGGTGTCCCTGCTGAAGAGCATTTTTTTTTATCACTATGAACAAGCGTTTGATCACCATCCTGCCTGATGTTAAGCAGCGACGTGGTCTACGATGGAGCACACTTGTTCAGAAGGTACCTAAGAGCATGCTCCATAGCAGAGCCACTTTCAATGTCGATTATCTCGTGATAGGTACTAACTAGCTACGTACAGTATCTACGTTACACGTACACTATTTTAATATATAGTCCAGCATTTGTTCGGGTGTCTCTGCTGAAGAGTACGACACGAACATTATTTAGTATCTTGAGTTTATCCAACGTTTTTGATTTAACATAATATACAGTCGAAATGACGAAAGACTCACTTTTTGAAATCGCTTAAAAGAAGACAAAGAAAATTATTAAAATTGTCCGATTAATGGATAAATAAACGCCAAAACTTAAAAGACAAAACATAAAACCTCATTACTTACATAATAAGTTCTCTATTTATATAACTAAGTGTTCTATAATTGCATAAGTAACATAATATGTTCCATGACAATATAATACTGATACATTATTAAATAACACTTCCCTGAATTCTATGTATACAAAACTACATAGGTAATACATAAGTTTGACGTAAGAAAGAGATATTCCGTACTAAACAATCCTTTGTAATGCCTTCAATAGAGCTCCTGTCATTCTAGATTGCTAGTAGGTACTGGCATGCTTTTGTTTCGATTCGCGTAGCATACCGAGTGTAAAAGGACCCCGAGCAATGGTCTTAGGAACGTTGTTAGGTTCATCATAATGAACAACTTTTACTATGGCGACAATGCGGGGAAATTAATGATCTGTGAACTAGCAACTTGTAACTGAAGGCCCACATATTAACATTCGTAACTCCTTATTATGTTATGGTTCATCTTATATATATATATAGTATATAATATATTATATAGTATAATATAATATTTTATATATTAGATAGTATGATACAAATGATTCTAACGTTCTGTCCACTCCTTTTTGCGGATAACGAACTTAAATGTATGCATGTCCCGTAATCATGTATTGATAGAGATTGACAGATTATCAATGAAAATGTACATACATACACTTCACGCCTTTTAATCCCTAAGCGGGGTAGGCGGAGGCACTTACTAAGTAAATGCCCACGGTTCACTATGCGTATTTAACCAAACGCGACAGGGGCTGAGCCGATCGCCGTTGACAGGGGGTGAGCCTGTCGCCGTAGGTTAATAGTTTATCAATGATAATTTACATAAAAAAGATATCTCAAAAACGTCGAAAATAGTTAGTCCTTGACTATTACATACATACATACATACACTTCACGCCTGTCTCCCAGAGGGGTAGGCAGAGACTACAGATCTCCATTTGTCACGGTCCTGAAATACCCCTTTCGCTTCATCTACATCCATACATCTTTTCATACATGACCTCCGGTTTCGAGTACTTTTCACGCCACCTTCGGACAGGACATCTTGACTATTACTTAGTACTGTAACCAGCTGATTATACAGATAACCAAATTCATCGGCGTAAGTCATCGGATCATCAAGCTGAAGTGGCAATGGCCCGGTCATATTAGCCGTAGAACTGACGATGGTTCGGGGAAAACGAGTTCGCAAGTGGAGACCTGGTCTCGGCAAACGGAGTGTAGGACGCCCTCAGGCAAAGCGGACTGATGATTTGCGTAAGATGACTGGCACAAGCTGGATGCGAGCCGAAAAAAAATCACAGTGGCATGCACATGGAGAGGCGTATGTCCAGCAGTGGACGAATATGAGTCGATGATGATGAATGAATTAATGACTACACTCTTTGATACACTCTATAAATTACAAAATGTAAAACTAACAATGGTAAAATTGTTGCAAAAGTGTAGTCACCATTAGTAGATATAAAGCTTTTTTTATTGGTAAGGGGCCTATTGGCGATTCATAGGACTCTGAATGTCCACGGAAGTGTTAAGTTATGTGACCACGCTATTAGTTACTTACCTGTCATTAACATTTTTTTACTGTTAACTAAGTACTCATCTCATTAGGTGAGTAATCTTTCTTAACTGACAGTTATTGGACATTGCAATTAGTGAGCATTACAATAGATCCTCATATTTTTCCTAGTTCTACAGATCGAAATAAGCTTATTTTAACTCAATATTGTTCACCGGGAATATAATCAAAGACAAGCTCGAGCTTACCTTTGTTATTTTACTCGACGTTTCGACGCAGTTGCATGCGTCGTGGTCACGAGTGGACTTTTTCATTTTATTCATATATAGCTCATTTTATTTACAACATTCCCATTTGTTCGATATAGGGCTGTTGGGACTTTGTTCGATGTAGGACTATTGGGAAATTGTACACACAATCATCATCAGCCACATAACGTCCACTGCTGGACGAGGGCCTCCCCCAATGAGATCCGTCATTTGGGGTGAAATGCCAGTAATCGCCACGCTTGGCAGGCGGGTTGGCGATCGCAGTGGTGTTGTGGTTTAACTCACAGAGAGCGCTGCTGCCCGTCCTCTGGAGAGCTCCCTCGGTCGTCTCTTACGACCCCCATGACGGGAAAAGTTGGGCTGGGGTGGTGACACATGTATTCTATTCGCCGTCACCACACGCTTCACACAATAAACTATTTTTATTGGACGCCCCGCGCTTTCATTCTTGCAGTTTCTGTAGTGCCGCTACGATGCCAGAGCGATGTAACTAACGAGATGTAGCAGATTTACCACACAGTAGGTATTATCGATAAATCGTGCCGACACAAGACATTTCCAACTGCATAACAAAATAGACCTTATTGTCGTACAATAAAGCAACCGTTGTCATTGTAAATCATTTGCAGCGTCGATTACTTAAGCTACAGATAGAAAACGTGTCAAAATTAGCCTGAACTACTATTGATAACATATCCTTAGCATTTCTAGCTCAAGTTATGTAATGGAGTATGGGTAAGTATATAATAGGTCAGTAGGTACATAAGGTATCAATGTAAACAGATTTCTTTGTCCATGAGGAAAATGGAAGTAATCTGTCAGTAGATAATAAATGGCTGAGTTATCGTTTCTCATTGAACTATGTTAACGATCTGCATATGAATTTAACTGTAAATTATGTAATTAGTTGATTTCATGCAACTAGGTAGGTAATGTGCTAAACAGTAATATATAATGTACATACGTAAGTTGGCTGTCTTATTCTACTAATATCAGAAACGCCGTGTGGTGACGGCGAGTAGAATACCAGTCACCACCCCAGCTCACTATTCCGAATTGCAAGTATCCGACCGAATGCTCTTCGAAAGAAAAATTAAGATTCTCTTATAACATCCGATTTTTCGATCCGACACGTTATAGGTTTATCCTCTTACTAAAGGAAATACTATGGAATCTCATTTTCACCAAGAACCGTAGGAAATCAAAATTATTTTCCTCAAAATTAGTAAAGCAAATATTTTCCGCAAATCTTAATTTCAAGAGGATACTAAGATTGTATTAGTCAGTGTTATCACATAGGCGAACTGTGAAGGAAAACATCATGAGGAAACCAGTACAGTAAAAAGTAAGTGTAACGAAAATAGTGTGGAATAAATACATTACCTAGTACCTACTACTTACTCATCTTTCCGTTTTCCATGACAGTCAGGGAAAATCCAATGAAATAATTGGTATTTGAAAAAGTAAAGTGGAAGTAGAATATTTTTTAATTTATTAAAAGTAGTCGTCCACGTCTGCACTCCAGTTGGTCGGATACTTGACTTGTAACCGGGAGGTCGCGGGTTCGAGTCCGGCTACCATAAACGCGTTGTAACTTATACCGAAGTTATTACAGCTCTACTGAAACTGGTTACTCCATACTTGACATACAACTGAAAACTTAAGCTAAGCTTGGTACAATGGCGGAATAGATAAACCGCGTTTATGTCTCCGGCACACTAAAAGCGGGTCGTGCACGGCGCGGGAGCAGCGCGGACCCGCGCTGTTTGTAATTCAGGGAAATGTATGAAGCACGACACACCAAAAATGCAGCGCGGGCCCGCGATGCTTCCGTCGCTCGCTACAGAGCGAGCGCGGCAGCAGCGCGGGTCATCGGCGCTGTATTACAAAGGCGACTTTAACGGCAAAAGAAATGTTCGGCGGAGCAGCTAGTGTATACTTACAGCAATAGGCAAAGAAGCACACAGCAAAGTCTTCTTCCTTCCAATTTTATCAGCGGCAACTCCATAGATGAATACAGCGATGGGTGCAAATATGAACATGATGGACGCCATCCAAGATACCTCATCTTCGGTGAGGGGATTTGTGAAGGGAGAATCTTCGCCAGTGAGTAGAGCTTTGTGTGGTGATATCCAACCCATCGCGGTGCCGTACGCCAGGACTGGTAAGCATACTGGAACAATGGAAAACGTATATTAGTCATCTGAAAGTAAACCTTAATACATATAGTATCAATTATGAAACCAAACAAATTTTGGACCACATCAATCAATCTGTCAATATTCTTAACGGTTTGTTTGGATATACAACGAAAAAAAAAACAAATATTAAAAATACATTGAGCTTTTTTTTCTCTAAATCTGCACTAAAATAAGCACATTATGGTATTATTTTTAAATTAAGAACGATCAATCTGTGTTTTTTTACCCTTAGCTGCATAGTGATATAATACTACATCAGTATAATTTTCCTCGATTTTTTTTTTCTAACCGTCCCATCTACTGACTTTTTATACTAAATTATTGTTAAAGGTACAACTAATACGTATGAACGCAGTTTTGACTTTAGACCACTTTTCATTATTTTTTATTTTTTTCCCATGATGCAGGCCACATAATTTAAGAAGGATAAGTTATTATTCAGACAAAAAAAAATATGCCGTAAAGGGTTTAAGTTTATGATGACCGGGAGGGGCTCGCATCACGTTACTCCCGCGGGGTAAGACGTAGGTGGGGGCGCAAAAACTCTCAGACCTTTCCGGGGTGAAGTGAAAATGTATCACGGTTGTTATAAAAAAAATAACTTCTAGAAAGTTTCATACATAACATACGCAAGATGAGGAAAAAATTATACATAACGTTCAGTAGGTTACTAAGTCATTTAATTGCATTAAAACATACACAGGCAATGAAAAATTCCATGCATGTCACAGGTAAAATAGGTATGGCGTAATACAGATTCTACGGAATTCACTTTTCCTACTTCCTCTAAATGATTTCACATGGCAACATCTAATACGGCAAACGGAGTGTAGGACAAGGCAAGGTGGACTGATGATATACGCAAGATGGCTGGCAGAAGCTGGATGCGAGAAGCCGAAAACAG
>SJJU01030403.1:0-12538 GCA_012932125.1 Conopomorpha cramerella | reverse complement strand
CAACTATAAGAAAACTTATCATTCCTACGGAAAAATCTAAGTTTCCCTCGAGAACAACAATTCTTACCGGGATAAAAAATACCCTATTTAATCCGGACTTGTAACTTTACGTATGTAAAATTTCAAAGCAATCGGTTCAGTAGTTACGGCGTGAAAGCGGAACAAACAAACTCACTTTCCGATTTATAATATTAGTAAGGATTAACAGTATACATTCACGCATTTTAATCCCTAAGCGAGAGGTACTTGCTAAGCAAGTGCCCACAGTCCACCAAGCGTATTAAACCTAACGCGGCAGGGGGTGAGCTCATCGCCGTTATAGGGTTCACACACTTTGCGGTGTGCGGGTTTCATCACAACGTTGTCCTTCACTGTTACACGAATAAACACGAGCAATGTTATGCTCAAATGGCTGTACGAGCGTTGCGTTGCGTACATAGGCTCTGCAAAAGAGCCCCATTGCTACACGTACAGTAGACGAACTCAAACCTTTGGTTGCAAGTCAAGTATGCGACCAACTGGACGCACAGCCTTGTTTCCCTGCTTATATAAACAGCGATACAGTGAACATCAAGAGAGAAAATTACAGAGAGTTAACAAGTGAGTGTTTGATTGTAAAAGTGTTTATTAGCGGTTTTAGTTTAACGGTTGTAATTAGTTTGTGTAGTTACAGTGCCGGAATAAAGTGTAATTCTTGATTATCGTAATTTTCTATCGGTACACACCCCCAACGTACGTAACAATATAAACCTTCGTCTAAAATCACTCTATCTATAAAAGGAAAGCACATCAATATCCGTTGCGTAGTTTTAAAGATCTTAGCATGCATAGGGACAGACAGCGGGAGGCAACTTTGTTTTATACTATGTTTTGATAGCCCAAAAGCTCAGACCTCAAGCTAAACTGACGTTTAGTATAAAACGAGACAATGATAAAAAAACATGCAGGAGTGAAAGAGCAAGAGACGATATCTTCTACCCGGTAGGTATCATATGGGAGTCGTAAGAGGCGACCAAGAGTGCTCTCAAGAGGCCAGGCAGCAGCGCTCTCTGTCAGTTAAACTACAAAACCACTGCGATCGCCAACCCGCCGGCCTAGCGTGGCGATAATTGGAATTTACACCCAAATGTTTACGGAAACCGAAAAGGAACAAGCGCCATCCCATGTTTTAGTTTCGACCTAAAAATATAAACACTCTCCGATCCATTGTGAAATAAGGGTCTAGATAGATTGATACAATTTGCTGTTTGCCTTTCCTTTTTAAATCAGGAGAATGTCTCCCTCCGTAAAATGGGCACTTACATAGAAACGATAATAATATGTTGCGTAACTTGTTCATGGAAAAAATAGGTACTGAACGAATGGTGACGTAACTCGATGACTGGTATCATATTAATCAGTATTCTGTATTATATTATTGTGTTCAGTTCAGATTAGGATATTTTAGTGTATCATCATCATCATCAGCCCATACTTGTCTACTGCTGGACATAGGCCTCTCCAATTTTAGTGTATTTGGTTCCGAAATTCCCATAACAAAGAGATAAACCACGGATGACATCTCATGGCTTTATTATCAATAAAGTCGACCTTATTTTGTATTCTCAATGAGAAAGTTTTTCAAAGCAAATTAATCACTTAGTTGGAAAACTATTGTAAATGATTTAACATTTGAAAAACAAAATTAAACATCCACGGTTCGAATTAATTTCTTATACATTTTTTCCCTTCCCTCCTTTTTAAGTTAACAGTTAAAATTCTCGTACGCATTGTTGCAAAATATTACTTAAACTCGACTGGATGAAAAAAATGTGGAGCTGTTTCAGCACAACAAAGTAGGCTGCTTGTAGGAATGCAGTCGTGGCAAAGAGCCAAGCGATTCCATAGCCTTCGGACGAGCGTTCAAACAAAAAACACCCTTGAACTTCACACTTAGAACTTATTTCGCCTTGACACCGATCGAAATTGGCTTGAAGCCAGACAAAATCATAGGTCGACGAACGATTCTGGTCCACATTCACAGAAAGTACTGACACAGGTATTCTTTGATTTGTACCTAAAGGGGTTTTGAAAACTACAAACTAAATTCTTGCTTCCTAAATAAGTTATAACAGAATTTATACAGTGTGTAACGTACTTAGTGTTACAAAATAATATTACCAGAATATGTATACCAGGGCGGCTCTTACTAAAATATAATCATCTTGTATTATGGCCTCCTTGCTGCCGCGCGACTGGCAGCATATTATAACTATTCCTTTTCTTTTTTTATTATGAAAAAAATAAGATTTTCTTTTATTTGGATTCAGTTGGCTCTTTTTCCATTAGAACGCTACATTATCTCTGAGTAACGCAGGTCATATTTTATCCTGGAATTCCCACGGGAATGGACCACATAGTATAAAACAACGTCGCCTCCCGCTGTCTGTCCCTGTGTATACTTAGGTCTTTAAAACTACGCAATAGATTTTGAGGCGGTTTGCTTTTTAGTAGGTAATGTGATTTTAGAGGAAGGTTTATGTGTATAATACATGCATATAGAGGTAATAGCAGAGAAACACTGTTAATAATGTATATCGGCCAAACAAAAAAAAATCTAATTTTTTTTTTGTGTGTTTAAGGTCCAGAAAAGTTTCTTACAAAAAAAAACTATATTGCATGGGAAATTATACTTCTTCTATATTATTCATATTCATATTGAAGACAAAACATCGTCTAAAGGGTTTACCTACGTTAGTAAGTACTCAACATAACACGTGATGAAGCCCTGTACCAACTAACTACTTAAACATAAAACAATTTTCCATTTCTCCTTTTGTTAAGAGCTAACGCAAACACAAAGAGCTTTCGCGTTCAATGTAATTAATAAACCCGAGTAAACTAAAAACAGATCTGCCGGTACATTAGTAGATAAGACATAACTACCTACTACAAAAGAAAGAACTGAAATGTACTTTTTTTGTTGAGAAAAATGTACGCTAGAAGCTTTTTGTCCGTTGTATTGAGAGACTTATTCTTAAAGAGATAAAGTTCATTGTTATTTGTACATGTTGTTTGATCAGACGATGAAGCCGTAGAAGAAACCTATTACGATGACAGTAATAATAATAATAACGGGAGCAGCGAGAGCTCTCACTTAACACTGTCGAGGACTACACTTTACAACTTATATTGTACCTGTGTGTCCGCGCAACTGTTAAACACTATTGCATAGGTTCTTAAAATCTTATGAATATACGAACTTCTTAAGGTATTATTGCTGGGTGGACTCCCAACAAGGTGGTCTGATGAGGAACTACGTTGGTGGAGGAAAGCAAAACACCGATGCTCGTGGTACGCCTTTGAGGAGCCCTATGTCCAGCAGTAGACTGGCATAATTATGATGATAAGGTCTTACTGTGCTGTATGCTAGTCACATAAGTGTTATCGTTCAGGATTATTGAAAAACTTCATTCTTAAACAAATCTATCTTAATAATTATCAGCATAACATTGCAAATCGAAAGCGTACAACGTCAAAGGTCAGAACAGCTACATTATCTGTGAATAATTTAGACTATATTTCATTCCGAAATTCTCATGGGAACGGTACAAAACTCAGCTAAATAACAAGTATTCCCCACGTGTGAAGTACCTAATTGGTAAACTACGGCGTAGTAGATACTACGATTTAAGCTACGACGCGTAGTTGTCTACGAACTCTCGTAGCACTGTGAAGTACTATGTTTATTTTGCTGCTTGCGGTTACACAGTATATCTGAGGGGAAATCCATTATGGATACCCAGTCGCCCAGGGAAGGGACTAGGTTATATCGGACTAAAAACCCTCCGGTGGTCGCCGGCGGTGCGTGTCGGGTGACTCCGGGATCTCCTAAAAACGCACCGGTGTCACCCTCGCACTGCGTCCTGCAGGACTCGCCTCAGATTCGGGGAACCCATACCATTTTACAGCGTACCCAAATTTTGGGTTACATGACCCTGAGTATATTCCGGGGATATTTTACGATCTACATTAAAATTTTATCGCGGTGGGCTCACCCCCTCTCACGTTGGATAAATACGCTTGGTGAACCGTGGGCATTTGCGTCAGCAAGTGCTCCTGCCTGGCTTTGGGATTAAAAGCCTTGAAGTGTATTTATTTATTTTATTTTAAAAAATTTAAAGTTAATTTTTGCAGTCATCCTGGCGGATGATCTCGTCGCGCCATCTCTTTCGGTGGCGACCACGTGATCTCTTACCATCCGTTGGGATCCAGGTCGTCACCTTGTTTGCCCAACGGTCCGGAGACATACGAGCAAAATGGCCAGCCCAATCCCATTCTCCAATCTCTTGTCTATTCTGGATGCCGCCGTAGATCCTGGCTCTAACAGGAATCACAGTGGTGGGAAAGTGGGTGGGAATATCCCGGAAAAAAAAGCCCAATCCCATTTTAGTGGTGGTGGATGACCACTCGAAATGGCAGTAAGTGGAGAAAAGGAAGATTGGCCTTTGCCCTGTCCTGCCAGTGGGATTCAGTAGGCTAATAAAAAAAATTGCAGTGTCAACTAATCTCTTTTTTTTATTTTAAACATGAATAAATCAAAGAATTCACAATCGAATTGCGTCACAAAAACACTCCCTATAACATTACGGCGCATGTTTGTCACTAGAAGCGAGACTAGCAATCCATTAGGTACGGATTTTTCCTTATTTACTCCCTCACAATCGGCGAAAATAAAACAGTGGCCATTGTGAGAAATAATGAGGTGTACAATAACCAACCCGGACATAGCGCTCTTGTAACGTATATTGACAAGGGTAACGATGCTACAGTTAGCGTTGTTCCCTATACTACGTAAGAATACCTGCTTGTTGTAAAGAAAAGTTGTGTAGTTTTACGAAGACAAGGTAAAGGGAAACTCCCTACTCCGCGGCCGACCGTCACGCGACATGCAACACACACACGAAAAAGTTTGAGACGATGTAATAAAAGTGTCACTTAAAAATATACTTTTTATTTCTTTTCGTCTTTGGTACTTAACTAACACCAAAAAAAAAAAAAAGGACTTTTACAACGTTCAATTAAAAACGTTAGCGACACTCTAGAACTGACAACAATGAACAACTTTCACCAAGGAACTGTATGTCCACTATATAAAAAAATGTCTGACAATATTGACCGGCCCGTTGGTGTAGTGGTCAGCATGTCTAACTCTAATCTGTAGGGTCATGGGTTCGATTCACACCGCGGACATGTACTTAGGTGATGAGCTTTTAAGTACTTGTTGGATGTGTCTGGGTGTATTTATATAAGTATACATATGTATTTAGAAGAAAAAACAATAACATCAAATAGTACCGTGATGTGCAATAAATATACAGAACACTGTATTTTATTAGTTTTTTTTCTTATCACATATTTCAACTAAGTAAAAGTTGAAAGAAAAAAAGACACTTAACGTGAAAGACAGTAAAACTAAAGTAGCACTCATAAAATATGAAACGTAGTCTTTCTATCTCTAGTGCTTCTACAAAGTTTTCTAACAATGTTGCACAAGCACGATCCAAAAAAAACTTCTTATATTTAATTAAAAATATGCGTAGCTTTTCGGGAATACATTGTTATGATAAATTGTAATGATTGCTTAAACATCTCCCTGTCCACTTTTTCAACCGACTTCAGAAATATGCAGGTTCCCGATTCGCCTTTTCTGTACTAATATTATAAAGAGGAAAGGTTTGTTTGTTTGAATTGAATAAGCTCTGAAACTACTAGACAGATTTGAAACATTCTTTCACTGGAAAGCTTCATTATTCCTGAGTAACATAGGCTGTATTTTATCCCTCAAATTCCCATGGGAACGAAAAGGCGCGTGTAAAACCGTGCGATTCAGCTAGTTATTTATATATTCGTTAATCAATTATTCCGTCAATTAGTTATAATGCAAATAAGAGATATTCAGTATTCGGTATCGTGTATGAAATACTGCTCTCATCTTTGAGATGGATCAACAAAATACCAGCTTGAGGCTCTGGAAGTAATAGAGAGGCGTGCTAGAAGACTCATAGGTGACGACAGGCTGTTTTTTGCTCAGATACAAAGCCTAGAGCATCGCTGCAAAGTTGCGAGCCTATCTGTCTTCTATCGGGTGCATTTCGGAGAGTGTGCTACGGAGTTGCATAACCTAATACCCCCCATCGTGTTTTTACAATAGGACAACGAGGAGTCATCCATACCAAGTGGATTTACCATTTACGCGAACCAAACGGTTTGCGTCTACTTTCATAGTGCGAACCGCTAGGATGTGGAATTACTTGCCGGGGTCTGTGTTTCCTGCGCAGTACAGTCTGAAGATCTTCAAGTCGCGGGTGAATAGGTACCTAATGAACAAGTGTGCTCCATCGTAGACCACATCGCTGCTTAACATCAGGCAGGTGGTCCAACGCTTGTTCTTAATTTTTTATCGATATCTGTTCACCCACTCAAAAGTGTAGTTATTACTCCAACTGTTTGGACGCTCAAAATGTTTATGTTGCGAGAATAAATGAATTTTCTTTCTTTCAAAAGTTATGTGGGTTGAAAATAGGGATGAAAAATATAACTTCAATAAATATATCCAATTGGGGTATCAAATGAAGAAGCACAACACGTATATTAAACATCTGTTTATTAAATAAAAATTGGAGAATTTGTTCAAAAGTTATGGGTTGAAAGTGGGGAAAAACTAGTGGACGCCCCGCAATGTCATTCGCGTACTTTCAGTATGTCATACAAACTATAGCACCGTCTATACTGCACTAAGTCCCACAGGAACGGGATAAAAAACATCCTATGTTATTCTTCTGGTTCTAAGCTACGTCCTCACCAATTTTCTGTCTTATCGGGTGAATCGTTCTTGAGTTATAAGTGTTGTAACAAACCCGACTTTGTTTTATATATATAGATGTTCAAGTGGGGTATCAAATAAAAGGGCACAAACATTTAAAATCGGTTTTTTCAAATTGTAACTTGTGCAGCACAAACACACATAATTTGCTTTTTTCTTTCTCGAGCTACTTTGTTCGTTTTCTAAATGTCTTTGAATAAGCGAATACAGAAAAAAAGCACTTTTTTTTTCAACATTAAAGTCCTTATGATTTATCCTCTATAAATCATATAAATAACCATTCTGCGGGGTGTTTAGCACCCTACTGCGGGAGGCCGCGTAGTAGGGGTTTGGGGTGATATGATAAGTCGAAAGATTTCCACGTCTTCCGCATACAAGAAGAATTCCCAAGAATGAAAGCAATTATGTAGTAATAAATATTGGTGGTAGATCTGTTATTGCAGCTGTGCGAAGGCTATTATTTTCGGAACAGTTAATGTTCTTACTACGATACGTGGTCGGTGTTTATTCTGTAATTATAGTGTTGTTTTTCTACTGGTAGCTAATAATTTTTCAGACTTTTTAGTATAATTGCCAGTTTTTAGTAGTATTTAGAATTATATACCAAATAGTTTTATTACATATGGATGTGTATATTTTTAGTTATTAAAGCTACATTGAAAAGTCATTGCGGAGCATGAAAGGCGTGACATTGAATGACAGGATAAGGAATAGTGTGATAAGGGAAAGTTGCGGTTTGAAGGAAGACGTAGTGACCAAGATTGAAACGGGCATGCTTCGGTGGTTTGGGCATATGGAGAGAATGGATGAAAGTCGATTGACGAAAGAGATTTTATATGGGTGATGTAATGGGCCGGGTGAGTAGAGGTCGCCCCAGAAGGACATATAAAGACCAGATTGGTGATGTCTGACCGAAGGTGGCGTGAAAAGTACTCGAAACCGGAGGTCATGTATGAAAAGATGTATGAATGTATATGAAGCGAAAGGGGTATGTCAGGATCGTGACAAATGGAGATCTGTAGTCTCTGCCTACCCCTCTGGGAGACAGGCGTGAAGTGTATGTATGTATGTATGTATTGAAAAGTCCTATTTTATTTTGTACAAAAAAAGCAATAAATAATTCTTACTTAACTCAATATTGTTAACCGGGTATAAAGGCGCGAATATAATCAAAGACAAGCTCGAGTTTACCTTATTAACCAATATTGTGTTATATTGCCTGTGCGCGTTTCATTAAAAAAATAGTCCTTTCTTTTTTAATCTTTATTTTATTATTTTCTTTAACTAATTTTGACACAATAAATATAGAAAATATTATAGTTCCAACGTATTACTTATTTACAAATGTACACTTTTATAAAAAAACAAGAGAAATAAGAGTATCTGTTATAAGCAATCATCTGACCGCAATCCTCAATGATGTTAAGCAACGATGTGGTCTACGCATAAGGACGCCTGCTTATTAGGAACCAATATATCCGTGACTTGAAGATGATTGACTATGCTACGCAGTACACACATATTCCGGCAATGTGACGTGAAGTGTGAGTAAGTTTGCAAAAAATAAATACTGGCCGAATATTAAGGTAAATAAAAGAAGAAGTAAATGCGATCAAAGCATGTACCGAATGCATACTGATGTTAAATTCGAAGATTTGGTGAGCTCATAGATAGTCAGATTTTGAGTCATAGACACGCCTGTTTTTTTTTACCAAAACCAAGGAGTCTTTATAGATTAAGTAAGCAACGATTACTTTTGATTTTAAAATCATAAATCACCTTCATAAAACTTTGTGTTATACTACTACATATCTGTATGTAAAAGCACTTATAACGATGAATAAATAAATCATTTCAACTATGTTATTAAATAAACATTTCCTTCGCACGTAAGAGCGCCGTGTAAATATAAAGAAAGAGAGAAATTCTATTGAAACAGAGCCGGATGAGGAAATCTTCGCGGAAAGCGGAAGTCGGCTTAAAAAAAAACTATCACTTCCGCAGCCACTCGTCCACATTGACGACACGCCCAGACATGCCCCAATTGACGTGTGACCGACGTCTACTAATCGCAACCTTCGTCAACCCGCGACTGTATCAAGATCGTGAAGCCATCGCCACCAACGGGGGTGGCAACGCAATAGAAAAGACAGAAACACATTTGCCCTGACGGAAAAACTGTAACATCACCTATCTCCGATCTACCTACATACACCCTTGACGTTTTGCGGGAACAAAGTGGACGTTTACTTTTATTTTTAAAATCCTAAATTACTTTGTTTACTTAGTGAAGTTATATATTTGAAAATGTACGAAAATCCTTAGGGGAAGAAAAGTAAATTAATACGTTTTGATTCTAACCTCCTCATTTAATGACAATATGAATGGATATTTTTTTTAAATTACCACTGACCTTTTTTTAGTTTAAAACGTGTATTACGGCACGAAAATTAACCTAAGATGAGCACTTTCGCGTCGTAATACCCGTTTTTAATATGATATGACGGGCCCGTTGGTGTAGTGGACAGCATGTCTGCCTCTATTCCGTAGGGTCGTGGGTTCGATTCCCACCCATGACAGGTACTTGTAACTTTTAAGTACTTGTTGGATGTGTCTGTATATTTTGTATTATTATTTAAATGAAAAAAGAAAATTAGTAGGAAAATATATCTCATTGTCTGATTTCCATAACACAAGTGCTTTAGCTACTTAACATTGCATGAAGGCAATGTGTGTGTTGTAAAAAAAAGTATAAAGTATAATATGAACGGAGTTTATGACTCCGTTCATATTATACCGTACAAAAAAAATTGTGTCTAGTATAACTTTTGCTCCATTGCTATCACTTTCTGACAGTTACAAAATGTATATGTTATGAAGAGGACAAAACAACAGACTTCTCTTGTTCAAATTCCATCAATAAGGCGATAAGTCATTAAAGTATGTTTCTGTGCGTTATCTAACCCTTAATCAATCAAAGGCTAGTATATTCCCACTTGACCAACTCATACTTTGAACCTTATTGAATGTCTTCACTGGAATTGTCTAAAGATTTCAGCGAACTTATCAGATAATAATCATATAAGGTATGTAACACTACAGGACACATACCTATTTAAACATTACATAATCATTGCACATTGTACTAAAAAAATTGAAATTGTATGATAAACATCACCCGGGTTTATGTGATGGAGTCCGATGGGACTCCGATGGAGTATGGATGAGTCCAAAATCCATCAGAAAATCACCTAACCTTGTCTGATTAAGGGTTAATAAATCTAAACAAATAATATTTACAAGAGAAAATACTCTTTCTGCGTCAAAAATAACGAACTTCCCTCTTGTTCCCAATCACTCTCAAGCCTTATTCAACAAGACAGTCGAAACAACAGCAGTTAATAAACTTTGACTAAACGAAGCTGCCTCAACATATTACAGAGAATATTATGTGATGCGAATCACAGCGCCCTCTGGGGGACGTTGCGACGCAATAGGCATGACGTTTATATATGACTGAAAGTTGAACTGACACTGGCAGTTCCGGTCAAAGTAATTTCAACTCTAACCCTAAGGTAATACGTTCAGTTTCACCATTTCCCATCTATATATAGCGAAATCTATTGCGTATCTAACTATTATAACTTTCTAGAAATATGAATGTATACGAATCTCCCTCTCTCCTACGCCATATTGCTGTGTCCATCAGGATCTACAATGTAATGGCACTAACCATTACCACCTAATAGTACCATTGTAGAACGCAATAAAGAATTGAGAATTGAAATCCGACACAAAATTTGGACCTTATTACATAGAGGTTATGGAACTAAGCAGCTGGCTGTCCAAGAAAGCTGAACTTCTTGAAAATTTATGACCTTTAAATTCATTGACATAGATGTGATAATCGCATATAGGAAACATTAAATATGAAGTGATATGGAATATACGGATAGTGTCAAATATAGTAGTAAAGTTGATATCGTGGGTAACATCTTACTATTCAGTACGTTCAACAATAACTATTGACACGAGAAGCGCCTATTATAATCAAATAACAATATGGACGTATCTCCAACGTAAACTTTATTGTTTGCTTTTCCTGTTACAAAGGCGTTATTATTAGATGAGGGTTGGTTATGCCGCCATTTTGTTTCTTTCAAAAATAATGAAAATCTTAAAATAAATTCGATCTTCGAGAACCATAAGGTCCTAAGTAGAATAAAAGGCTTTATATTATATTAAAAAGTTATGATTATAACCTTATTTCAACTACTATTTTTATTATTAAGGAAGAAAGAAAATTTGCAATATCTCACAGTTAATACATATATAAGGGTATCTTGCGTGATTTATTCATTTTTTTATTGCTCAGTGAACAAAGGTTTGACCACCATCCTGTCTGATGTTAAGCAGTAATGTGATCTACGATATACGAGCTTGATGATAATAATAAATAATGATGTAATATCCACCTGGAATTCCAGTTACCTCTCTTAAAAACTAAACAAGTGCTGTTACTATTTCTAAAAACCGGTATAAACAACTCCGTAATAATTAGTGACATCTAGAGATAAAGGTTAATTAAACAGTAGGTAAATCATTAAGTAACGAGCCTTCTCAGAATTTATGACACGGCTAAAATGTTTGTTTTAGAATACGTACCTTTTCTTAGTACTCCCTTAGAAGTAACTAAGAGGACTTTACATTTTTAAGGGGTTTCGTAAAAATCTACTAAGTTTGACGTAAAAATACGTTTTCTGGGACTGACTTCACCGGAGAAATGAGCGTGACATAAACATTTTTTATAATATACTAGCACAAGGTGTGTGAGCCCTATAACGGCGACGGGCTCACCCCCTGTCACGTTTGGTTAAATACGCTTGGTGAAGCGTGGGTATTTGCTTTAGCAAGTGCCTCTGCCTACCCCTCTTTGGGATTAAAGGCGTTTAGTGTATTTATTTATTTTTTATTTATTTAATATACTAGCCGTGCCCCGCAGTTTTGCCCTCAGCGTACCCCTTTTATAATTTTCCCATGGGAATTTCAATATGAATTCTAGAGGACGTTGTCCTGTCTTAACTTATGAATATTGCTTCGTCCCATTTTTTTTTTCAGCAGTACATTCTCCGGACAAAAAAGACACATCATAAAGAAGGAAATTGTGAAATCGGTGCAGCTGCTCAGGCGAGACGCTGCGACCAAAATAATTAGGAATTCATATTAATACATTACAATATAATGGTGTAAATGATTATTAATATACTAGTTTAATACATGCATACATTTTTGTTTAATTTGTAACAATTGGAGAGGCATATGTCCAGCAGTGGACAAATGATGCCGATGATGATTGGTAACAAACAAAGGCCTGTCTATTAAAGTTAGACGTATCCCTATTTCCTAAAGCTAATTATACATGTTTCACAGTTGAACAAGCAACTATACTGCTGGCGCCTAAACAGTTCTAATAGCAATATTTTGATCCAATGGCAAACATCCCGTGTTTAAAGGCGTTTTCCTTAAGAGGGCGCTACCTCCGTTGGTAAACATGAGCCCCTTACTTATGGTACAGATGTAAACATATCCGCTTATTTATACCGTTTGCTTTTTCTTTTAGCAAAGTATGCATTGTGTAGTTTACCCCTACATTATACAGTGTGTAACTAGCCG
>SJJU01030373.1:0-15760 GCA_012932125.1 Conopomorpha cramerella | reverse complement strand
GGGTAGGCAGAGGCACTTGCTTAATAAGCAAATGCCCACGGTTCACCAAGCGTATTTAACCCAACGTGACAGGGGGTGAGCCCATCATTTTAAACAACTTAATGAGGCCATTTTTTTTTTTAAAGAAACGCGCACTGACTATTTTGACCTTTTCACCGCCAATGTCTTAAAAATCAGACACATAATAGTCATGTGATTTTGAAGTTTATGAGACTATGAGAGCAGAATTCAAAATCGTGAAAACAAAATTAATCTTCCGGCGGTCAAAAGGTTAGTGGTAGTTGGCACCGCAGCAGCGAACGATGTACATCGCTGTTTCACTACGGACGACAGCGGAATGAGAGTGACGAAATCAGCAATGCACATCGTTTGCCGCTACGATGACAGAGCGAATGCAACTACCAGAGTGTAGCAATATAAGGTACTAGCTGCTCCGGCAAACATTGTTTCGCCAATATACATTCTTCTTCTTCTTTCTTGGCTCTTATGTTCAGCTTTAAAGCCGACAATTCTGCCACAAACAATGTAGTTCTCTTCGTGTTCAAGTTATAGTATAGTCATAGTAAGTCGTCAATAGATATTTTTAAAACAACTAAAAGAAAAAACGCCAATATACATTATTAACCCTTAGCTGCATAGTGATGTAATACTACATCAGTATAATTTTCCTCGATTTTTTTTTCTAGCCGTCCCATCTACAGATTTTTTATTCTAAATTGTTGTCAAAGGTACAACTAATACCCGCGTATGAACGCAGTTTTGACTTAGACCACTTTTAATTTTTAATTTTTTTTCCCATGATGCAGGCCACATAATGTAAGAAGCATAGGTTTTTATTCAGACAAAAAAAATCATGCAGTTAATGGTTAACAGTGTCTATTAGTCGCAGCGCACGCAACGGAAGTCCTTAAGGATGAATAATTTTCCCCGTTTTCTTCACATTTTCCATTATTTCTTCGCATCCAATAGATGTTATATAGCCTAAAGGCTTCTTCGATAAGTGGTCTATTCAACGCAAAAATATTTTTTCAATTCAAACCAGTAGTTCCTGAGATTAGCGCGTTCAAACATACAAACTCTTCGCTTTATAATATTAGTATAGATTACGGCGCGAGGAGCAAACAACGAAGGTTAGCTGAATCTTAGCGCCGTAATAACCGGTTTGAACTATTAATAATTATTAATATGACTTAATGAGGCGTTATCTTACTCATTTTCCTCAATGACAGAGGTCACTACTAGTTTCAGTATCGATTGTCAATCAGAATGGGGAATTTACTTTGACGTTTTCCTGACAGATTTTCGGGCGGAGAACTGTCATTTTTTTGTTGTTGTGTGTCTCTGCAGGGCCCTGTTGTGCCCAGTATCACTGCGACCATTGCTGGTCTATTGTGATCGGCACCTGATTAATAATTTAGAGTTCAGTAAGTATCAATTTTGAGCGCCCTTTACAAAAGTAAGTACTTTTTTGATACTGAGATTCACCACCTCATCTGATGAAAATATATGTTTTCCCAGATGGTGTGGATCGTTTGTCCATCAGGGGTCCGCACTCGCTCCGAAGGTGTATGGGAGTTTCTTCACCCTCATTACGAGAACTGTCATACCACCCAAACAATGTTTACAGTAATGGCAGTCCTCCGCCCGAAAATCTGTCAAAGAAACGTCAAAAAATATTCCCCATTCTGATCAGGAATGTGAATATTGACGCCAATAAGACTATAATTTGACTGATAGAAGTTGTTTTTTTTTAAGCTTTTTTTTTTTGCTTAAGACAAGCGTTTGCCCACCATCCTGCCTGATGTTAAGCAGCGATGTGGTCTACGATGGAGCACACTTGTTCATTAGGTACCTATTCACCCGCGACTTGAAGACCTTCAGACTGTACTGGGCAGGAAACACAGACTCCGGCAAGTCGTTCCACATCCTGGCGGTTCGCACTATGAAAGTGGACGCAAACCGTTTGGTTCGCGTAAATGGCAAAGTTGCAAGAAGTATCGGTCAGATGAGTTTGATAATCGGCATAGAACGACGTATGTAGCGTCATCTGTTGAGAAAATAGTGAAGTAAATTAAAAAGAAATTCATATAAGAGCCTGCGGTTGGTGCTTTGGATGTGAATACGGAGCTCACACTATACAGGGTGGAACACAATACAAAAAAAAAAACAAAAATGTTTATTTCCATTAACTTATGTTACATATGTCTATTAGGTAAGAGACCTTCTTGTAAGCATTAATGCCTGTATCAGAAGGACCCGCTCTTTCCTATAGAAAGTTAATGAAACATACAATATATTATAATGTAAACAGTGCAATAGAAACTGAATATTAATAAAGGAAATAAATTAGTTTATGTATGTGAAGCGCGAATGTAAGTGTATACTGTGTGTAAGCGTGAGTGTATGTGGATTTGTGAGGAGTAAGTGTGAGTGTACTTATGTGTGTGTGTACAAATACTCTAGTCAAGTCAATACATCACACACACCTACAAGATGACAGGACAGAAACGTGACTAGCGATTGATTGAAAATTAATGTTCCCACAACAACAAAAGGCAATATTTTGAGCTGTCAGTTAGTTGTCAAATCATTCCCCATTGTATTTTAGTAGTCTTCTGTAGGTATTTATTGCTGGAACAATAATCATCGAATTTTCGTTCGGAGAACTGTCAAACTTAGGAAAGTATGACAATAATGACAGTTCTCTGCCCGAAACTCTGTCAGAAAAACGTCACAGAAAATTTCCTATTGAAAATACTTAGGTACATAGTTTCACACCTATCATCCAAAGGGGTAGGCAGAGAGAGTGAAACTGTTTCCTGTGCAGTATAGTCTGGAGGTTCTACTGCACGGGTAGTACCTAATATTAAAAAAATACACTTCACGCCTTTTAATCCCAAAGCGGGGTAGGCAGAGGCACTTGCTTAAGCAAATGCCCACGGTTCACCAAGCGTATTTAACACAACGTGACAGGGTTGAGCCCATCGCCGTTATAGGGTTCACACACCTTGTTGTGTGCGGGTTTCATCACGATGTTGTCCTTCACCCTACAAGCGTTGCGTTGCGTACATAGGCTCTGAAAAAGGGTCCCATTGGTATACGCCCAGTAGCCGGACTCGAACCCGCGACCTCCCGGTTACAAGTCAAGTATCCGACCAGCGACCAACTGTACCACAGACGCTCAACAAATAAGTAACTGTGCCCCATTGTAGACCACATCGCGTAACATCAGACAGGATGGTGGTTAAACACTGGTGGTTGACTGGTAGAATATTCTTTAGCATTAAGTCCGCCATGTGTACTTTTATTTGTGCATTAGTGTTTTAATAAATAAATTTTATTTTAGGTTTAATGGTTTAAAAAACCTGATAGGTATTGTATGATAGGATTTTTTTAAACATAACTATTCCTATTTATGATCGTGATTTATCTATATTAAAAAAAATCTACAAAAGAGGGAGATCGAAGAAGAACAATAACATACGGTCGGCCAAGAAAATGGTCTATCAGTTTTGATGACAGTTCCTGTGTCACTAAACATCAATAAGGTAGAGTTGGTATATTGTGACAAGTGAACAATGAACCTTCATGTTTAATGACATTCATATGAGTTTCAACCTTACGGTGGTAGAGCAGATTCTTTGCCGACTGTACCTAGGTAGTTTCTTATCTTTGGTTTCACCAAAAACAAAATCATAAATTCAAGCTACCCTGACGTATAGGTACATAGGTAATCCCGTTGCTATTTTCCTCTAAAGTGAAAAAGAAGTATCTACACTAAGTTTGTAGTCTGTACGTCTTCAAGTCACGGGCGTAAATGGCTATTGAACAAAATTGCTACATCGTATGGTTTACCACATCGCAGCTTAACATCAGACAGGATAGTCGTCAAACGCTTGTTCACTATACAATAAAAAAAATCAACCAACATAATCGAAACGGGGACCTTTAGTCTCTAATGCATAAGTTATAACTGCTTAACACTTTCGCGGACATATCCCGCTTGTCGACGTTTGTAACAGTAAAACGTTACCTACCACTGTCTTAATTTTAGTGTCCACGAGATTGTTAAAAATGGAAAGTTCTCATGTATATGGTTAAACAAACCAACGTTGAGCTAACGCCAGGAACTTAGCAGTCAGTTTCTAAGGTCAATGTAACTAGTCTAGCCAGGCCCCACTCTCTGCCGTATCGCCGCGCAGTATGCGTCACCTCACCGCTGGCGCGCCATTTTGTGTTCTATCGACCCAAATAGGTTTTATTTTACTAAAAAAAAAAACAGGGCGAGCGAGTGAGAGCAGAGGGTTCCACGTACAATGTATGTTGAGCTTTTATAAAGTCGAATTTGCGAATAAGAATATTAAAACGATGCATATGAAGGCCTATTTTTGCTCAAAAACTGCCAAGGTTACCTGTTATCTACTTGTTATCAAAGATTTTAGCACCAATGTAATAGGAGATTCACTTTTATCCGTTTTTAGAGAGATGTACTCTAAAGAACCAAAGTTAAATTAGTCGAATTGGTGCAGTGTCCAAAGACTAACTACATATACTTACTAGATATATAAAAAAACGTGTTTTAATCTTCATTAATTTGACCGACAATGTGACATCTCGGGTCGAAAAATTAATAAATATTATGTACCGGCACATAATAACTCAAATGTAGGTAAAATACGCGATAATATTATCTGAATCCTACATAGATTGCGAGTTGCGTGCGATTGTTTGAGATCACTATTCTATTTCATAGATACAATTTTCATTAACCACTATAAAGGCCAGCCTAATTAAAATGTTAATTTTCCGGTAACAAAAGTATACCTATATAAAGAAAAGCATTATGCCTACACTACAACGTCGAGTAAGAGAATTAAATATTTTTTATTCAGTGAGCGCGAAGATAGACGTCCGCCCGCTTCGACTTGCAGTTACGAACTAAGAAATTCTTATTATTCTCTTCATCGAACGAACTACGAAGGGGCCGCGCGGCATGTTGTGTGTGTGAGTCGCATTACCAAACTAGTGCCATCTCCTTCGCACTCGTGGGTTTTCTGCAACCGGCTACGCTCGGCAACGGCCTTTCCTCACATTTTGTTTTGAAACGTCAACCATTACGGATCTCCGGGTAAAATTGCCACAATTTCTATATTTTTTTTACTATAATTGGTGAAAGTGACAGTGAATTTGTTATGAAAAACAAACAAGGAGTATCCCGCTGCTAGATGAATATATTTCAATAAGAAATATCCTGTTACTAATGTTTCTGAGGTAAATAAATAAATATTTATCGTTTATCTCTATACTACTTCAGTATATTTTACATTATTGTTACCTCTGAAGTTAATGATTATTATTTAAACGCTACTTAGGTATTTAGGCGGATTATTCATATTTTTTTTTCGTTGATCCGTGGCCTTCTCTCGTTGATTACGGGGCGCAGGTAGCGGCGCGTGTGACTCGCTCGGTTGTTTGGTTAGAAATGCGCGCTACGCGTTGCCTTTCGTGGGCCGGAGCGGCCATCTTGTTTTTCTTGAAACGAGTCTGAGATTTCGGTTCGTGCGCCGCCGCTGCAGTCGTGTTTTGTGTGATGTAATGCTTTTCATTTAATCACACTAATATTATAAAGGAGAAAGTTTGTGAGCGTGTATGTTTGTTATTTCTTCACGTCTAAACGGCTGGATAGATTTTAATAAAATTTGACTTTGAGCTAGCTAACACCCTGGATTAATACATGGGATATAATTCAACTAGAAATTCCCGCGGGAACTGTACACAAAAAAAATCAAATTATGATCAATATAGTATAGGACATAAAATAGTTTAAAAAGAGCTGTTGAAATAATAACCTACTTGAAATGCGTAAGTTGCTTAAACTGTTATAGTATTTTATGTATGGCTGTGTGAAATCAAACACAACATGTTCCACCACTCTGTAAATCATTCATTTATTGTTTTAGCGTTTTGCACATCACAACATCAGCATAGGGGATACAAGTATTTTAAATTTTGTACGCTTTTTTTTAATAATAAATAAATAAAAAAACTTAAGACTTTAGACGCAAACAATAACTGTTAGCTTTAAAACATATTTCCACTTTTAACAATAGGCGAAAACCACCCCTCTATATCAAGAAATCTGAGTTATTCACATTAATTACATTTTCTCTTGAAATTACACTGCGCTCCTCATCGCGCGCCAAAAGCAAGTCCCTACCGGAAGCACACTGGCCGTAAACGTCAAAATTCTATACTCTATACCGGAAACTATGCTTATTTTTTATATAGAAACTCAATCACGATCCGTTTATTGAAAAATATTAGGTAGTAGAAAATAAATAATAATTTATTAGGAATCGTGACAGCTGCTTCCACTAAACCAACAGAGCTGCGATTTTAATCAATGTACTTACTTTAAACATTATCTTAAATACGAAATTAACTACTCAGGTACATATCTACTAATAATTAATGATGAGCGAAGTAATGTAATTAATATTTTACAAAGTAGGTATAACATTTACAGACTCAAATAATTCAATTCAAAACAAACTCCGTCCATCTTTTCAATTATCATTCACTAACTTAATATATATTTTTGTTGTTTTTTTTGTATGTTATTTTTTTTTCTCTTCTCTGTGTTACGTGTGTTGGTGACACCACCGCCATAATTATTATTATGAAAATAAAATTCCTTTCTTTCTTTTCTTATAGGTATTGTAAATAAAATATAATCAATTTCACAACAAAACACTATAAATTAAATTAGAATTAAATTAAAATTAGGTATATACATTTATGTTTTTACGATTTCCGGATCAGACCATGCCCAACTTCACTATAGTAGATTATGTTTATGTTAATTTACCTACTTAAGAACTAACACACATGAGAAAAATAATAATATTAAAAGAAACAATAGGAAAAACAATCATTAATACACACAAAAGATAAGCACAAGGCAATCAAAAGCGTACCAACTCGCACTGAGCGTGTGCCAGATCTCAAGCCAGAAAAAGGGTTTCGACTCAGCATAATGCCACAGTTATCTGCGGCGCTGGTGTTCCGCCGATACCCGTTAGAGAGAGAAGCCACACATCAATCGGAAACTGACTAAACGTCAGTTTAATAAAACGAGTCAACGATAAGATTAAAATACAGGAGTGAAAGAGCCGTAGGCATGATAAGCCTTAGGCAGAAATTAGACGCTCATGCAAGCGTAATTCAATTCCATCAGTCATGATTTATGGAATGACTACTAATACTAATTCAAACATCATTTACTATATTAGACGATAGGAAATCCGTCAATCACAATCATGACTGTGGTAAAACTGAGATCAAAACGTATCGTCTAATGTCTGCCTTAAGGGACAGAAGATAAATATATCTTATCTCCTGTCCCTTACGGCGTATCAGGGTAAATCTGGATCCAAACTGTCAGACATCATTCATCATACATTTTGGTGGAAAGGAGACAGACTGAAGGTAGTACGCTGCTTATAAATCTAGTTGTGTATGGTCTGTCTGAGGTATAAAACAAAGTCGCTCGCCGCTGCCTGTCCCTATGTATGTATACAGGGTGGACCGGAAAATCGTGGATCAAACGAAACAGGATGATGAATGGGGCCTATTCTGAAGCAAAAATATTTAAAAAAAAACCCACGGGAAAAATGTAACTAGTGCTTTGGAATAAATTGCCTTAAAACTAAAAAAAAAAATTAGTAAAAACAATTAGACATAGAAATTTATGTTTGCTAAAAACACACAAACAACAAATTCAGTAGGTTGATTCTCTATGTTTTTTTAGTGCTAGATAATGTATTTTTGATTTAAAAATATATTTTTTATTATTATTGTGTTTAATATTTCATTAATGCCATACTGTGAAAAAAAATGTAGGTACTTACTGATGAAAAAGGCCCTTAATTTAAAAAAATGCAAGATGTGCAAAAAATATTTTGCACCAACACACACATTGCCTTCATCCTTTGTTAAGTAGCTAAAGCACAATTGTGTTATGGAAATCAGACAACGAAATATACTTAAATACATTATTTTTTCATCGCTTTGGCATCGTAGTGGCGAACGATGTGCGTCGCTGTTTTACTACGAACAAAATAGAAATAGAATTTCTATGTAGATTCCGTTTCACAAAAGAAGTCCCGTGGCTACCATACTGAAAGTATGGAAACGAGGGGACTTCTTTTGTGAAACGGAGTCTAATGTAGCGACCGCAGAACGTAAGGCAGACATTGGACGATACGTTTTGATCTCAGTTTTACCACAACAGTCATGATTGTGATTGATGGATTTCCTATCGTCTATATACCTAGTGAATGATGTTTGAATGAAGTTGAGTGCCGAATATTTAAATAATTTCATAATTCCATCAGTCGTCCGTCAACGTGACTTTTGAGTGACCGTGTAATGTAATTTCGTCAATCATTCGTCAGTTATACACACTTCACGCCTTTTAATCTCAAAGCGGGGTAGGCAAACGCACTTGCTAAAGCAAATTGTCCACGGTTCACCAAGCGTATTTAACCCAACTTGACAGGGGGTGAGCCCATCGCCGTTATAGGGTTCACACACCTTGTGGTGTGCGGGTTTCATCACGATGTTGTCCTTCTTTCATTCGAAAATAATTCGCATAATACTCTTCTACTCTTTGGAATCCTAATGTCAGTCAATAAATTAATATGCATATAAAAGTCCCATTTTAGAAGCCAATCTTTAACCTAACGTTTTAATAAATAAATATAAAATATTGTACAACAACACACACATTGCCTTCACCCATTTTAAGTAGCTGAAGCACTTGTGTTATGGAAATCAGACAACGAAATATACTTACTTAAATACTTTTTTTTATTTTAAATACATAGCGTTTGTACCTGTCCCTTGGTGAAGTCGCATCTTGGGGCGAGGCCAATCTGGTCAGGTTCAATGCGCTTAAGACCCAGGCGTGTCTTTTCTCAGCAAAAAGAAGCCCATTCAATCTGGCTCCTACTTTCCGGGATGTACCCCTGCCTATAGCCAATCGGCTGGAGCTTTTAGGCATGACTCTAACCTCCAACCTCAACTTTGGCTCCTATATTGAGGCTACGGCCCAACGCGCAGCCAAGAAGCTGGGCATCCTCTCGAAGGTGAGACGGTATTTCACACCGGAACAGTTGCTCACATTGTATCAAGCACAAGTTCGATCGTGTATGGAATACTGCTCTCATCTTTGGGATGGATCAGCCAAATACCAGCTTGAGGCTCTGGAGGCAATAGAGAGGCGTGCTAGAAGGCTCATAGGTGACAACAGGCTGGTTGATTCTCGGCTACAAAGCCTAGAGCATCGCCGCAAAGTTGCGAGCCTATCTGTCTTCTATCGGGGGCATTTCGGAGAGTGTGCTACGGAGTTGCATAACCTAATACCCCCATCGCGTTTTTACAATAGGACAACCAGGAGAACGGCAAAACGTCATCCATACCAGGTGGATATGCCATTTACGCGAACCAAACGGTTTGCGTCCATTTTCATAGTGCGTACCGCCAGGATGTGGAACGACTTGCCGGAGTCTTCAATTTCATCAGTCATGATTTATAGTAATTGCATAAATCATGACTGATTGAATTGAATGACGCTTGCATGAGCGTCTAATGTCTGCCTAAGAATAGTATTATTCTGATATCTGTGGTAGCGACGTACTAAGACCCGTATTCTGAAAATACCCTCAAGCACAGAGCTCTGCTCAAGTCAAACTTCAGACAATTTATGCACGCTTATGTAGGTACAGTTTAGTGTTTCACGTTTAAAGAAATGCTGAAGCGAATAACTTCTAAATTGCAAATTTAAAAAAAAACTTCGATTTTAAATGTTCGTGTCTTGTTCTTTCATTTGACACCCCACTTGGACATATTTATTCAAGTGAAATTGTTCATCCCCACTTTCAACCCCCATAACTTTTGAGTGGGCGAACAGATGACGACCATATACGTATAGGTAGCTACACACTCGATCAAATCAGCTTTTAAACAAAAAGAACCGCATTAAAATCGGACCATCCGTTTGGAAGCTACATTGCCTCAGACAGACAAATACATACACACACTGACACGTCAAACTTACTTTTGCGTCGGGGTCGGGGGATAAAAATAAATATAAATAAGCATAGTGTGGGGCCGGGCTGAACACGGAACGACCGACGACGGCTCGTATAATACGCTATTTGACTGGTTTTTTAAATACATTTTATACTATATCAATTTTATACATGCTTAATCTTAAGAACTTAACATTGTGGAATGCAAATAAATAATTTGAATTTGAACTATTCAATAGAGTTTAAGGAACCCAGTAAAAGTTGTATTTTTAAATTCTGGTACACATTTGCTGAAAAATATGAAAATAAAACTTAAATATTTGATAAGCGCGCCAAAATACAAATTTGACCTCGTTCTGAGAATTTGACAATATGGCTCTGCAATGGCGTCGGTGACGTCACTTGCCTGGAACTAATCTAGATACATGTCACCCACATGCATTTGTTGCAAACAAAACACAAAAGCGCGGTTAAATTAACATGAAAGCAGTGATTTTTGTTAGAAAATGAGTTACAAATGGTGTGCAGTACCAAAATGTACAAACACGTCGTTTAAAACCCCGGAAAAACTATTTGTGAGTGTACCAAAGAATGTCAAAGTGCGCCGAAAGTGGTTGCAACTTTCTCGGAGAAATCCTAATGACATATCGAATAGTTCAAATATTTTCTTCTGTGAAGACCATTTCAATGTAAGTAAACATTATAATGAATATGTTGTCAGTTATGTGATGTTTGTTTATGTGTAAACTGTGTAAAAGAATAAATGTTTTAATTATTTGTAACATTCAAATGTAACTTTTTTGTTCATTTGAGGTAATAATAACTTTAAGATAATGAACTCTTTTGCAACTCACTTCAGATATTTCCGCTGTTTACTGTAATTTAGTTAAAAAATGATGTAAACACAGTTTAATAATTTCAATAATTACTTATTCATATTATACACTTAGATCTGGACTAACTTTTTTATTTATTTACAGATGGAAAATGACATGGAAAATTATTATCAATACACAATGGGTTTCAGCCAAAAAATTATTTTAAAGGATAAAGTTTTGCCATCCAAATTTCATTGCCAGCCAGATCGCCTTAGAAGGACATATGATGCTGGGACTTCTCGAGCTGCATTTGTCAAACGGCAAAGAAGGGAACTTGTTGAGCAATGTTTGAAGAATGGAGATATTCGACAGCCTACAATAACCAATGAGCCAACTGTTACTGAAGTTGAAGCTCGTTCAAAAGGTATGTAGACTAAGTATTTTTAATGGGGAATTTTCAAACTCCTAATGTTTCTTATCTAGATGTCGCTAATAGATAACCAGGGGGACCTCTGTCAGTTAAATTTTAGTGTGTTTTTTATTATTTGGATGAGTTATTTAGACTTTTGTAACATCTAGACAAACAATAAAAAAAATGACTGTTGCCTTCAATATGGATTGTTTGAAGTTTGTAATTTCGTTGACATTTGTCCCCCTTATACAGCTAGCACTATCTGTCATGATTAAGAGAAACAGGGGCCATGAATTTTCCCCATAGCACTGAAATCATTTGTGCACTTCCAGTTCCACTTTTATTTATCCCGTTAACTAAGTAACAGTAATATCATACCTACAGGTAGTACTCATAGTAGTTCTTGTTAAAAAAAAAAAATAAATATAGCCAGGGGCATTTACAATGGCTGTTGCAGGTGGCATATGGCCGGGGTGGTTTAATGCCTGCCGCAAATTAATATTATTTATTTATTTATTTATACACAATAAAACAATAAGGCTTAACAGCATAGAGCCAAAACGCACTTATTGCTACACACTAAAAACATAATAAAATATAACACTGTAGACGAAACAAAAAAAGAAAAAAAAAATTAAAAAAACAAATAAAAAAATAAAAAATCCTTATGTATAAAAAACACTCTTATTACTAAAATACATTTTTAACATTTTCGCTAACTGAGATTTTGCATCAAAGAATAAATCGGCATTCTGACAGTTGTCAAGGAATTCGTTCAGAATGCACACTGCCCTAGCAGTAGGCGCATTTTGGGAGCGGCGGGTGCCCGTGGTGAGGGCGGGGGCGAGCAGCGACGGGCGGGCGCGGGCGGCGCGGCGCGGGCGACCGCCCCGCTCCGGCACGTGCAGCCCCACGTTCGATAGCGCCTGCGGGTTGTTGACTCCGCCGCGCAGCACGCGCAGGTAGTGCACTGCCACCTGCACTGTGCGCCGCAACGCGAGTATTATAAGTATGTATGTAACACAGATCATATCTGTGGCAGGCGTTCAGCCGCCACCTGCAACCACTGTTGTAAATAAACCTTTATAGTAAATACTAAATATATACAATTGCATACAATTTACAAATGTAAAGATTTTGATATATAAAAATCCAGTGTCATGATGTTTGCACCCAATGAACTCTTCACCAAAGCTACCGATATTTTTTTGATAGGCTACCAATTTGAGAGATAGGATATTTTATGTTTCGTGACATCCACTACTGGGCACAAGGAGGTTATACTAATTTTATATTCATATTAATAGTTAAGACAGGACAACGTCTGTCGAGTCCACTTTATTTATAAAGAATTTATATTACTCATAAATTAATAAATCTTTTTTTTTTATTTTCAGAGTTGGCTCAGAAATCTGATAAAGGAACATTAACAGACCCTGTCATAACAATTGAAAAATCTATTCAGTGTTGTTCTATGAATAAAGCGCACTTTAGAATCAAGGCGGTGCAAACTAAGTTTCCAACAAGAGATACAGTTATTTCTCCATTCAAACCGACTGTTTCGTCTGGTTTCACATCTCCATTTAAGATTCGGTCATGTTTTTATCGTAAAAAGCCATTTGGACCTGGTGCCATTAATATAAAGAAGAGGATCAACTTTATGGACAATGAATCAGAGAGTGATGATGTAGGTATTAAGAAAATCCTCCACAGAAAGATTCTTCTCTATCAAAGGTGTCCGCGTCTCGGCAAACGGAGTGTAGGACGCCCTCAGGCAAGGTGGACTGATGATATACGCAAGATGGAAGAAAGAAGAAGCTGGATGCGAGAAGCCGAAAACAGATCACAGTGGCGTGCAATTGGAGAGGCCTATGTCCAGCAGTGGACAAGTATGGGCTGATGATGATGATGATGAAAGGTGTCGGAATTGAGTACAAGTATTTCATGCACAAATGAAGATATTAATTTTTTTAATCTTTGAAAAATACTTTGCATTTAATTGTAAAAACGCCCATGTATATTGGAATCTAACTGCTATTTTTTAGTTAATCGCAATCCCGGTTTCCCGTCGTAAATTGTATCCATTTTGAGGATGATTTTAGAACAGCTTTAATACTAATTTAGAAAGTAATACCTGCGCAGAAAGTACAGTCTGAAGGTCTTCAAGTCGCGGGTGAATAGGTACCTAATGAACATGTGTTTGCGCCACGTAACCACATTCGCTGCTTAACATCAGGCAGATGGTGGTCAAAGCTTGTTCACCGTTTTAAATTAGTATTAAGTCATATTTATGTTAAATATACTTAGCAGTAAGCCTTGGCGATTTGAAAAGATGCCAGTTTCTTCCCGGTTCTTCTGGCCAGTAAAATAAATTAATTCGAACCGGGGACGATTATTTTTGTTTTTAAAGTCATAAATGACGTTCATCAAGCTTTGTGTTATGCTACTGTATATCTGTATGTTATAGCACTTATAACGATGAAATAAAGACATTTTGACTTTAACTTTGAATTTGACTTTTGAAAAAAAATCCCAATGCGCGCCTCATTGTGAATCGCAAACTCTTGACAGCTAACCAGCCACCATTACGTAAATCTTTCCGCGAACCCGCTAAAGAGGAACCCCTGGCGGTTCGCGAACCCCACTTTGAGAAAGCCTGTGATAGGCTATGATCGCCATTGTAACGTTAATTAACAAAAAGTAATGTACTAACATTAATCATTAACACTTATTGCTGTGTCACTGGAACATCAACAAGGTAGAGTCGTTGTAGACGTACCCGTAGGTGTAGTGGTCAGCATGTCTGCCTCTATTCCGTAGGGTCGTGGGTTCCATTCCCACCGCTGACAGGTATTTAGGCGATGAATTTTTTAGCACTTGTTGGATGCGTCTAGGTGTTTTATTTATATAAGTATGTATTTAAAAGAGAGAAAAAAATGTAATTAAGTAAGTATATTTCGTTGTCTGAATTCCATAACACAAATGGTTTAGTTACTTAACATGGGATGAAGGCAATGTGTGTGTTGCTGTGAAATATTTATTTATTACTAGCTGTCCCTGCAAACGTTGTTTTGCCAGTGTTCCTCTGCGATTATATTGTTTATTTAAGTGTACGTGTCATATGTAAATAAATGAATAAATAAACATATATAAACCTTCCTCAAGAATCTCTCTATCTACAGAAGAAAACCCCATGAAAATCCGTTGCGTACCTAGTTTTAAAGATCTGAGCATACATAGTGACAGACAGCGGGAGACGACTTTGTTCTATACTATGTAATGATCAATAGGCGGGCACTAGCTTTTACTACAAGGTAGGCAGTAACCCCCAAGTATTGACACATATGTATAGGTAACTTGTCTTTACGAAATATAGAGGCTCCTATCTACTCGCCCACAAAACACAGGACCTTCGTTAGCCTATGTCGTGAGTACAACAACAAAAAGATCTAGCAATAACTCTTTCATTAAATCCGGATGCCAAAATACTTAGGTAGGCAGTGTCTTTTTGCCTGTATGGTGTGCACGCCACTGGTAATGATACTTATATCTTGTTTACGCAGCACGGGCGTAGGGGTAACAGTATGAATGAACTGCACAAGTTCCAGCGACGGCTCATACGCTCCGTGCAGCGGCTGCGGCTGCAGGAGAACAAGACTCCCGAGGAGGTGTTTGAAACACTACACAAGGAGACCGGCAGAGACTGCGAGCTAATATGGTACGTATTCTCACTCCGATAAGCTCCACTTCTGAATATTTATTGTTTTCTCGCCACTCTAGAAACATTAGGACGCCCCGCGATTTCATTCGCGTAGTTTAGGTATTTCATACAAACTATAACACCCTCTATACAGCGACCCGTCCCACAGGATCGGTAATAAGAAGTATCCTATGTCCGTGTCCTGGTTTTAAGCTATCTCCCCACCAATTTTCAACCAAATCGATTCAGTGGTTCTTGAGTTATAAATAGTGTAACTAACACGACTTTCTTTTATATATAATATACTAGTGGACGCCCCGCGATTTCATTCGCGTAATTTCAGTTCATCGTACAAACTATAACGCCCTCTATATAGCGACGCGACCACCAGGATCGGGGTAAAAGGTATCCTATGTCCGTTTCCTGGTTTTAAGCTACCTCCCCACCAATTTTCAACCAAATCGATTCAGTGGTTCTTGAGTTATAAATACTTAGTGTAACTAACACGACTTTCTTTTATATATATAGGTATATAGATTATGAAAATAATAAATACACTTCCACACATCCTTTTAATCCCAAAGCGGGGTAGGCAGAAGCACGGTTCAAGCGCGCGTATTTAACCCTTAAGAGCCTTAGCACATGGCGTATTTTAAGCTGTCCTGACCGAAGGTGGCGTGAAAAGTACTCGAAACCGGAGGTCATGTATGAAAAGGTGTATGAATGTAGATGAAGC
>SJJU01030358.1:0-10732 GCA_012932125.1 Conopomorpha cramerella | reverse complement strand
TTTTACTTTCCACAGCTACGCGATGGTGCTGATCCCACCGTCGACACCGCGGTCCACGGTGGACTCGCTCTGCAGCTCCCTCCTCGAGGGCGGGTTCCGAGTCACCGAGACCTCCCTCGGAGGGCCCGGAGTCCAGATCGAGATGTGACATGCCCCACCCGCGAGGAAGCGACGGAGAATGGAAAAGTGACCCATAAAACTATTACCTGACGTTCTATAATCGTGAAGTGGAAGTGTTTTGGATATTTTAGAGAAATTTGTTCGAGATTTAAACTGTATGTGCAGTATGAATGAAAAGTCGAAAGCTAAGTAGAAAAAGAAACGTAACAATTTTCTGACAGTTAGTTTAATGTAAAGCTTTATAGAGGGCGCTTTTTCTGTCGGCACTCCAACTGCCACTGTGACATATTTCATAGTGACAGATTGACGGATTGACTGATTATGTTAACGACTGTGTGTATCGGTGTCAGTCATTATGTTTACAATCCATGTCAAATAATGTAGTTCCAATATTTCTTGGTATCAATGGGAGTGGAAAACTCTTGTAGTAATGGCGCTAGTATCGCTGGAAAAGTGCACTATTGTCACCATAAATTCATTTGACAGATTGACCCACTGTCATTGGTTCATATGACATAAGCGTAGGTAAGAAGCGCCATCTGCATTAAGCTTTGCGTTTTCTTCCCTATTGATCCAGATATATATATTTTAACATTTTCGCGTATAGTAAATAGACACAGCGGACATTTTAGGACCCTGATTCAGAAACATTAATCTAAACTCAAGTGCCTTTTGCTTTGCATCATAAGACAAAAGTTACTTGAGCAGAGATTTGTACAGTCGGCCAAGAATCTGCTCTACCACCGTAAGGTTGAAACTCATATGAATGTCATTAAACATCATTCATTGTTCACTTGTCACAATATACCAACTCTACCTTATTGATGTTTTAGTGACACAGGAAGTGTCATCGAAACTGATAGACCATTTTCTTGGCCGACCGTACTTGAGGAGAGTTTCAAAATACGGGTCTTATTGTTGTAGCTGATATTAATGTCCACTATTAAGCCGATGGACAGACTCTACAATGCATAAAAATCCATTCATATAAATCATTGACTAAACAACCACTATAGTCTATTAGTGGAGGATTTTCAGGGTCCTTGTTTCTCTTATTTAGGACAGATGGCGCTAGCTCTGTTAAGGGGGATTAATTTCGAGCAGTCAATATTCAATGTTACAGTAAATTGTTTTAAAGTTTGTTCACATGTTATAAAAGTCTATCTGCAGCCCTAGCATGGGCATCAAGAAAGACGCGACATAGCACCCTATTACAGGGTACTTTTTATCCCGGAAAAAAGTATATTGCCGAGGGAAAACAGAAATATTCCTTTATACCGCAATATAACCGAAGTCCACGCGGGCGAAGCCGCGGGCGGTAAGCTAGTATTTAATATTTGGATGCTAGTGGTTGTATGGTCAATGATATAAAGTTATGATATGTGAAATGTGGATAGGAATGTGAAAATGATAGATAATGTTTAGCAAAGTGTTCATAAGATAATTATTATGTACAGGTTTTTATATTTTGAAAATATACACACATCAAAAGTGTCTAGGGTTCAAGAACAATTATAACTCTAAAGAAAAATCTAATTTATTTAAATCAAATCTAATCTTCTATATTGGTATCCTACCTAATTCCCCATGCCTGTATCAATGACTTATCAACCACATTTTGAATGAATTATGAATGAATTCAGTTTTTGTAAAATATATTCTTGATTGCAATCTTCTAAAATGTACTTGATCTCTAGACACTTTTGATGTGTGTACATATTGGATGTAACATGACTCCGAGAAAAGTTGTTGAGGTCGTCAAATTGAACAACTTTTACTACGATGACAGCGCGGGGAAATGGAAAAAGACTTTTCCGCATTTTCGCCATAGTAAAAGTTGTTCATATTGTCGAGTCCAACATCATTTCTAAGACCATTGCTTGAGGTCCTCTTACACGCAGTATGAAATGTGAGGGATTACGTACCTACAGCAATTATATTATATACCTGAGTTATTTATTTTAAATTACATTAATACGTATAATTAGTATGAATAATTTTATGTAGTTTATTGCTTTTTATCTGTAATTATATCCCATTTTCAGTATTTTAACGTTTATGGGTATTATTATTGTAAATATTCATATTTATTTGCATAATTTTATTTCGTTTTGTTCCTTCATTGAATATTTTATTGGTCAATGAGTAATGGCCTGAACCTGCGCACGCGCATCCATAAAAACATGGCGTAAGTTTTATACGCGTTTTGATTGGCTGTCATGTTACGCGAAATAATTTGTAGAATCTGTATTGTCAGCATCTAATCTTGTTCAATTATTGAAAGTTTTAAATCTAAAATGTCGCCGTTTACAAAAAATGTTCATCTTTTTTTTTTGTAGTAAAGTATGTATTTTTTTTTGACAATCTGTAGGGTGCCTATACTTTTAGTTTGTCCATGGAAAATTTTTAGTCACAACATTCCTATGCGTGTGTGTGTATGTGTGAAATGTAAGTCGTTATGGCATATGGGTAACGTTCCCACTGCTGGGGACAGGCCTCTCCCTAGAGTGAGGACGCTTTAGGACCAACTTAATTAGTGTGTATAGGTAGTTAGGAACATTTTAATTGAATTATGTACCCCGACCGTGAAAAATTGCCGGTTGACAATTTAAATGACAAAATATGTATGGATCGTAGTTAAGCCAATCACTTGCTATGACACATATGTTTTACGCAGAGTTAAATAAATGCAATAATATTTATGTTACGGGACATTTTTTTAATGTCGTGTGTAATCCTGCCTGTATAGCATTGGACAAACTTTCCGAAGCAAAAAATATTAGACAAAACGTCATTAAGAGAATACATTTATGGAGTTTCATTTGTCCATAAATAAGGCTGTATTTTGCCCTTAATCAGACAAGGTTAGGTGTTTTTCTGATGTATTTTGGATTCTATTAACGTTTGTTATTCTAATTACCGACTCCATCACATAAACCCGGGTGAAGTTTGTAATAAAATCTAGCTTTTAATTGTAAAACTAGATTTGGTGAATTTATTGTTTACTCTTTAAATATGCAAGTGTCCTTTATGTGATATCTTCTCTGAAATCTTTAGGTAATTCCAGTGAAGACATTCAATAAGGTTCAAAGTATTTGTTGGTCAAGTGGCTATATACTAGCCATTGTTTGATTAAGGGTTAAAGCCATTTAAATATGCCAACTTGAGCAAGAATCACACCACATTTTGTCTAATGACATTCATGATATTTTTTGAGTTTCATCAACAATAGATTCTTGGCTTGTGCATAATTCCAGACAGCCGTTTTGGTAGTGTGCATCCAACAATACCTACGCAGCAGTGCCGTGCACTGGCTTTTACGACAAGGTAGGCAGTAATCCCCAAGGATTGACACCTATGTATAGGTAACTCGTCTTTACGAAATATAGGTACCAACATATCTACTCACACACAAAACACAGGATCTTTGTTAGCCTGTGTGAGTACAACAAAAAAATATCCAGTAATAACTCTTTTATTAGGTCGGGTAACCAAAATACTAAGGTAGGCAGTGTCTTTTTGCCTATATGGTGTGCACGCCGCTGCTGTAGTAAGGACAGAATATAATCTACTCTTTCACACCTCAATGTTATTCATATGTGTGTCTCGTTTTGTTCTAAACGTTTGTTTATGGTTGCAAGTCTAGTTGCGTTTGTTACGAAGCTGATATTATTACTTCGTTCGGTATAGGACATATTATGTATTTGACAGATTCGTGGATTAGGCGCAGTCGCTATTGGACAGAAATAGTACAATCGAGTCTGTGTTTCCTGCGCAGTACAGTCTGAAGGTCTTCAAGTCACTGGGGTGAATCCTCTGAACAAGTGTGCTCCACCGTAGACCACATCGCTGCTTAACGTCAGGCAGGATGGTGATCAAACGCTTGTTCACAGAGGAAAAAAAAAAAGACTTCATACTTGGGAAATAACTGCAATCACCTTTTTTCCCATCAGCCTGATTGTGCTGCATTGTAATTTGGACTTTATTCCTAGAGGCAGGTAGGGCTTAGGTGGTGGTGGGATTATCCCTGATTGCTTACCTATAAATGTCAAGAACTGGATAAGCCTTTCGGCTTATTCGCAATATCTACCCTAGTGAATCCACCCCAGGGTGCATATGAGGAAAACACGCGTCCAACAATCTAACTTGTCATATAAATTAAATTTCCAGTTGTGTAGCAGGGTAGGCAGTTAAGCGCGCATTTTCCGAATATTCGAACGGCGATGGGCTCACCCCCTGTCACGTTGGGTTAAATACGCTTGGTGAACCGTGGGCATTTGCTTAGCAAGTACCTCTGCCTACACCACCTTGGGATTAAAAGGCGTGAAGTGTATATATTTCCGAATATGTTAGGTAGATTTTCCAGGGTGGATAGTCGGAATAATTCAGCGTTTCGAAATCACGAATCTGTCCCATCCAGAGTCTGTCATACACCGAACAAAGGATATGAATTAAATAAATTGTATTAAACCAGTGACATTATTTTTTTATACTTTAATAGAAATATGTACGTCTGATCCATTAGTAGGGAAATTCCTCATTACACCTTGCATCGCGACTTCGCAAATATACTGACGAAAAATGGTATTATCCTAGCTAGTCTACATATCGCCAATGACCCAATACGAAACGTGCCGATTTTGTAATTTAAGTTTTGTGTCTTTTATGTTAAGGTTCAATTTCATAAAATGACACGTTTTGTTTTGAGTCAATTTTGTTCTCTGTGCGATATTTTATTTTTCTTTTACCGTCAATGTTTCAGTCATAATATCTAAATTCTAAATTAGAACCATAGAGTCCACTCGTGACCACGACGCATGCAACAGCGTCGAAACGTCGAGTAAAATAACAAAGGTAAGCTCGAGCTTGTCTTTGATTATATTCGCGCCTATATACCCGGTGAACAATATTGAGTTATAATGTCTGTGCGCGTTTCATTAGAAAATTATCTAAATTCTAAATGGTTGATTTTTTTTTTGATAAATTATGAAATTAAAAATATAGTAATGCAACTGTAAAGCAATAAATACTTATACGTGAAGATATTTTCTTTTCCTGCAGGCCTAGCACGCGCGGAAATAAAAACACGACATAGAATAAATACTCAACTGTGATTGGCTCTTATGTCACACAGCGTACGACTCGGCTTGTTTCAACCAATCGCAGCGCGTTATATTCGCTCATGTACAACTGCAACAACGCGCCATCTCAAAATGTGACACTGTTGAAATAACAATCTTATTACTATGTATTACTAAGGATTCTTTTCACAATAACTAATGGGGAGTTTTAATTGACGTTTTTCTGACGGATTGAGATAGAGAGAGAGAGAGAACTGACATTACTGTCAAACTTTGTTAGGAAAGTGTGACAGTAATGACGAAACGTCAAAGAAAATTCCCCTTTATTGTGAAACTAGTGGACGCCCCGCGATTTCATTCGCGTAGTTTCAGTATGTGATACAAACTATAGCACCCTCTGTACTGCACCAAGTCCCACAGGAACGGGATAAAAGTTAGTTACAATAACTAATGGGGAGTTTTAATTGACGTTTTTCTGACAGATTGAGAGAGAGAGAGAGAACTGACATTACAAAGTTTGACAGTAATGACGAAACGTCAAAGAAAATTCCCCATTATCGTGAAACTAACATCCTATGTTATTCTCCTGGTTCTAAGCCACGTCACCACCAATTTTCTTGCTTATCGGTTGAATCGTTCTTGAGTTATAAGTGTTGTAACAAACCAGTCTTTGTATATGTAGATATCGCGTTGTTGTAGTAAATGAACGATATTTCTCGTCACATCTTTCTTGGAGCGCTGGATGGAGCTTGCTAGGGGACCTGCAGCCCTAGCAAGGGCGTCAAGAAAGACAAGACATAGAACAAATACGCGCTGTGATTGGCTGCTATGTCACACATCGTGCGACCCAGCTTGTTTCAACCAATCACAGTGCCTGGTATGTCTTGTCACATCTTTCTTGGCGCGCTGTGCTAAGGAAGCTGGTCAGACTATACCTATAAACTTATCATTTGTTTCAACCAGATATTGTACGTAGTTTGTGACCAAATATTTACGCTTCTGAACACATTTTTATTAGTAAAAAGCAATCTTTTGTTATTTATTTTCTATTTAGTGCCTACATATAGTATTAACAAATAGTCCATTGAATTGTTTTATTTTTCCTTTTTTTTTGGTAATTATAAGGTTCTCTCTTGGGTGATAAACGGGTAGAAACTTAGAAATATTTTTCCATTAGATAAGTACCTCAATGCTTTTATTGCGATTATCTGTAAAGAAATTTTGATGTTTCCCAATCAATGTCTTCCAGCTGTAAAAATGTTTATTGTTATGGGCTATTTTCATCGACTGTATGCAACCACTATACTGCGTGTAAAAGGACCGCGAGCAGTGCTCTTAGAAACGTTGTTGGGCTCGTCAATATGAACAGCTTTTACTATGGCGATAATGCGGGGAAACGGAAAAAAAATAATTTTAATCTGCATACAAAATGAGTCCCGTATTCCCGAGACAAATTATTTTTTATTATTCTGTGCCACTGTTGTCCCACTGCGGGGCAAAGGCCTCTCTCCCCTCCTTCCACGCCGACCTATCGCGAGCCAAATTAATCCTATTTAAAAAAACATGTATTTTGTATGAAGATTGAATTTTTTTTTCATTTTTCTGCATTCTCGCCATAGTAAAAGTTGTTCATATTGACGAGCCCAAACAATGTTTCTACAACTAGAATTATGAAGACGTAGAATTAACGGTATAGTGGTAGTATAGTCGATTATTATTTTACATGGCGTTTATTGTGCTACTTTTATCCTCTTCATTTCGCCAAATGTTAAGCGAAGAATTATGGCATTCGTTCCAGAATTAAAGAGGTAAAATCGGCAAAGAAACGTCATGTTTTTTTTTTATATTATGGGTGTCGTCAAAGAAATTGTTTCATTTTTATTCTGCGTTAATTCGCGACGCTTGATTTGTATAATGTGAATCGTAGTTTAAAAAGAAACAAATATTTTTAAATAAAGTGCTCAAGACACCCCAAATTTGCTTGTTCGGTGCTGATCGTTATAATGTATAAAATAATAAATAAAATGAAAATGTTATGTCTACGGAAATGTTGGCGTCAATCAAATAAATTGTATAAGTAAATTTAAAAAGCTATGTTTCAATTTTAACCTCTCGCACACACAGGTCATACATAGGCTACTCTTATGAGACAGACTACTGCTATTCTATTATACACACTGCTTATTAATCATGCACACTGCTAATTATTTATGCAGGGCTACTCAATTATGCAGGATACTCAATTATGCAGGGATACTCAATTATGTATGCAGGGCTACTCAGGTATGCAGGGGCTACTCAATTATGCAGGGGTACTCAATTATGCAGGGCTACTCAAATATGCATGGGCCACTCAATTATGCTGGGCTACTCAATTATGCATGGGATACCTGCATAATTTACATATGCAGGGCTACACAATTATGCAAACTGCTAATTATTTATGCAGGGCTACTCAATTATGCAGGGCTACTCAATTATGCAAACTGCTAATTATTTATGCAGGGCTACTCAATTATGCAGGGATACTCAATTATGCAGGGACTACTCAATTATGCAGGGCTACTCAATTATGCAGGGGTATTCAATTATGCAGGGCTACTCAATTATGCAGGGATACTCAATTATGCAGTGGCTACTCAATTATGCATGGGCTACTCAATTATGCAGGGGTACTCAATTATGCAGGGGCTACTCAATTATGCAGGGATACTCAATTATGCAGTGGATACTCAATTATGCATGGGCTACTCAATTATGCTGGGGTACTCAATTATGCAGGGTTACTCAATTATGCAAAGTGCTAATTATTTATGCTGGGCTACTAAATTATGCAGGGATACTAAATTATTCAAACTGCTAATTATTTATGCAGGGCTACTCAATTATGCAAACTGCTAATTATTTATGCAGGGCTACTCAATTATGCAGGGGCTACTCAATTATGCATGGGCTACTCAATTATGCAGGGCTACTCAATTATGCAAACTGCTAATTATTTATGCAGGGCTACTCAATTATGCAGGGGCTACTCAATTATGCAGGGACTACTCAATTATGCAGGGCTACAAAATTATGCAAACTGCTAATTATTTATGCAGGGCTACTCAATTATGCAGGGGCTACTCAATTATGCAAGGCTACTCAATTATGCAAACTGCTAATTATTTATGCAGGGATACTCAATTATGCAAACTGCTAATTATTTATGCAGGGCTACTCAATTATGCAGGGACTACTCAATTATGCAGGGACTACTCAATTATGCAGGGATACTCAATTATGCAGGGCTACTCAATTATGCAGGGCTACTCAATTATGCAAACTGCTCATTATTTATGCAGGGCTACTCAATTATGCAGGGATACTCAATTATGCAGGGACTACTCAATTATGCAGGGCTACTCAATTATGCAGGGGTATTCAATTATGCAGGGCTACTCAATTATGCAGGGATACTCAATTATGCTGGGGTAACTTCATTTGTCACGGGATAATCACTCAAATTATGCAAAACTGACTAATTATTTATCGGCAGGCTATTCTCAGATTATGCAGCGTGACTACTCAATTAATGGCAGGGGCTACTCAATTAATGCAATTTTGGGCTACTCAATATGCAGGCTACTCAATTACTGCAGGGCTACTCAATTATGCAGGGCTACTCAATTATGCAGGGGCTACTCAATTATGCATGGGCTACTCAATTATGCAAGGCTACTCAATTATGCAAACTGCTAATTATTTATGCAGGGATACTCAATTATGCAAACTGCTAATTATTTATGCAGGGCTACTCAATTATGCAGGGACTACTCAATTATGCAGGGACTACTCAATTATGCAGGGATACTCAATTATGCAGGGCTACTCAATTATGCAGGGCTACTCAATTATGCAGGGCTACTCAATTATGCAAATTGCTTATTATTTTTGCAGGGCTACTCAATTATGCAAATTGCTAATTATTTATGCAGGGCTACTCAATTATGCAGGTATACTCAATTATGCAAACTGCTCATTATTTATGCAGGGGCTACTCAATTATGCAGGAGCTACTCAATTATGCAGGGACTACTCAATTATGCAAACTGCTAATTATTTATGCAGGTCTACTCAATTATGCAGGGCTACTCAATTATGCAGGGCTACTCAATTATGCAGGTATACTCAATTATGCAAACTGCTCATTATTTATGCAGGGGCTACTCAATTATGCAAACTGCTAATTATTTATGCAGGTCTACTCAATTATGCAGGTATACTCAATTATGCACAAGCTAATTATTTATACAGGGATACTCAATTATTTAGCTTGTATTTGTGACAGGATTGTATAGTTACTATGCTCACATCCACGCATAGAGGATTGAGGGCCCGTCATAACCGTTTATAACTTCCTGACTTTCACACAAAATCTAATTCTTGGTTTCACATTTATTTCGAGATATTCGCAAAATCACAAGAAAATTTAAAAAAGATTGAACAAAGTGGCCATCAATCCTCACGCACACTAAATACGGAGTGTAAAAGGACCCCGAGTAATGGTCCTGGAAACGTTACTTTTCCCCGCATTGTCGCCATGGTAAAAGTTGTTCATATTGACGAGCCCAACAACGTTTCTAAGACTGCTCGGGGTCCTTTTACACACAGTATAGAGTTACCTTACCAAATAATAGTGTTTTATCAATATTGAAATAAAAGACAATATTTTATACTTAAAAGTGCTGTATTTCTAAAATGTATAAATACATTTTGTATATTAGTTACTTATTTATTTTGCTCATTAACAATGTGATAGTCAAATTATAAAATAAAATCAAAAGATTAATACTGACTAAATTACTAATCACTACAATTTTTATATCTACCTACAAGTAGCTGAAAATGTTCACTAAAATTAAAAATTCCCAAGAAAACAAAATCAGTCTTGCTATCTCCTTCACTTTAATAGATTCTGAAGGAGAAAGGCACTGATATCACTGTTATTTTTTGATAATTAAATTATAACAAAAATCAAGTACGGTAGAATGGCAGATAAAAAAATGCTCGACTAAACTCGATCCCAACATTTAATGGCTAAAAGTTGCCAACTTACAAAGAAATCCAAATAAAAGACCGTTTTTCATTTTCTTCTAAGGCACCCCTTTAAACAATCAAGCTTGTTTCGCTTACGTTCTGTTCAATATCTCAGAGGTATGACAAAAAAGTACACATCGTCCCTTAGCTTACAACACCGCTTAAGTGATTTTTACGAAATTGACACGAGACAAAAAAAAACTGTTGATTGCGACGCCATTTTTTTTTTATCTCCAACTCTATCCATGAGACCAATGGTTCGATGCGCAAAGCGCAGCTTCATCCAATGGCATTAAAATCCGTCTATAATTAGATCATTTTTTTAATGAAACGCGCACAGACATTATTACTCAATATTGTTCACCGGGTGTATAGGCGCGAATATAACCAAAGACAAGCTCGAGCTTACCTTTGTTATTTCACTCGACGGTTCGACGCAGTTGCATGCGTCG
>SJJU01030350.1:0-11080 GCA_012932125.1 Conopomorpha cramerella | reverse complement strand
CTCTAACCGATGGTTAGAAACACTGGTTTGTAACCATCTAGCCGCTCGTTGCAAACCAACCAAACAAATTGCTCATTCGTGTTGCGGCAGCGCCGAGTGCGGACGTGTTCAAAATGGCGACTGCAAAGCGAGAAAGAGAGTTCTTAGTGGAAATTATAAATCTGTATAGAGACCTCCCATGCTTGTGGGATATAACAAGCGACTCATACAAAGATCTCAGGCAAAAGAAGACGGCGTAGGAGATTTTACTGGAAAAATATAAACAATTCGATGAGAATGCTGCAGAAGCTACTGTTAAAAAGAAAACCGAACCGAGACGTGTTGTCTGTCGCATCAAAAACTCGTGTGTCCGAATGACGAGCGAGGGGGCGTGGTCTGTGGTTTGAAACCGTGTGGCCGCAAAGCACAATTCAGTTACTAACCAAATGTCCTTCAAGAGTCCTTGGAGGAAATGCTGGTTATAAACCGTCTGGCAGATGTTTTAACTAGCGTTCTCAATAAATCCAGCGTCAGTTCCAGCATGTACCTTGTGACGTATCGCCTTTGCTTGATTGTCTTAAAGCATCTGCCAGACGGTTTATAACCAGCATTTCCTCCAAGGACTCTTGAAGGACAACTGGTTAAATCTGTCAAAATCTGCCGTCTAGCCGGGCCGCACCCCGCTTGACCTTGGGGGAACCTTGGAGGAAGCGCGCGCGCTCTAACCGATGGTTAGAAACACTGGTTTGTAACCATCTAGGCGCTCGTTGCAAACCAACCGAACAAATTGCTCATTCGTGTTGCGGCAGCGCCGAGTGCGGACGTGTTCAAAATGGCGACTGCAAAGCGAGCAAGAGAGTTCTTAGTGGAAATTGTAAATCTGTATAGAGACCTCCCATGCTTGTGGGATATAACAAGCGACTCATACAAAGATCTCAGGCAAAAGAAGACGGCGTGGGAGATTTTACTGGAAAAATATAAACAATTCGATGAGAATGCTGCAGAAGCTACTGTTAAAGAGAAAATCGACAGTAATCTCAGACAAATGCCTAATGGAAACTTAAACAAAACGCGGGAACTGAGAAGTACCGAGACTTGTTGTCGCATCAAAAACTCGTGTCCGAATGACGAGCGAGGGGGCGTGGTCTGTGGTTTGAAACCGTGTGGCCGCAAAGCACAATTCAGTTACTAACCAAATGTCCTTCAAGAGTCCTTGGAGGAAATGCTGGTTATAAACCGTCTGGCAGATGCTTAAATAAAAGTCTGCTGTCATCGGTTGCAATCAATCCATCAATCACTCAGATTGAGGCCGGGGGCAAGGGTGCAGCGGAGGATTTAAATAGTGTTTTATTTTATTTATATTTGAAAAGCTAAGATCATGAAGGAACAGCACATAAATTGGCGACGAGGATAAAGAACGCAAGTAAAAAGTGATAGCAGAGAGGTAAAACACAAACGACAAATTGCTTGACTAATGGTGTTCCATGAACGTCAATACACCGATAAGTGCATCAAGTAGTATTTTCGGGTAAATAATATTACAGGTAATACCTGCAATTATTTATAAGGTCCTAAATAAGTATTGGGCGTGATTAACCCAACTGCAACTAAGTACAACTACAATTTTATCTACAAGACGTAGGTACTAAATGTATGTACAGTGTTTATTTAGATGCCTAAACCAATAAAGCATTTATTGGAAATTACTTTATTTCAAGTTGTGGGAACATGCAATGTGGATCTCATAAACATTGAAGGTAAATTGATACCTAAATTAAAGGTAATAAATACTTAAATTATGTTTTGAATTTGCAACAAAGCATTTTCTTTATTTATTGGCGGGATTCGCAATGATATATAGTTTTCTTTGTGGTTCAAGGAACCAAAATTATTAGCCAAGGAAAAATATTAGTTTAGCGGCAAAACGAAAAAAAAAAAAATAAAGAAAAAGAAAAGTAAAGGTTACAAATGGCAAATGGCCGATATAGGCCAGGTGCACTATGGATGCAACAGAGAAAAAAAAAAAAAAAGTTGTTTATTTACGTAAATTTGTCACTGATATTGTGTTGAATGGGTTTGGAAATGGAAATGTGCATTATTGTACATCGCAGAACGGTGAAAACTTATCAATGTGTCACTGGCATAAAAATCCTAGCACGATGTGTAAGGTTAATATAGGTAAAATGCCTACAATGTGGTTCCAATAAGTGAAAACTTATCAATGTGTAAACTGGCACAAAAAGTCCTAGCACGAAGTGAAAGGCGGAATGCCTACAATAATAGGCGGAATGCCTACAATAATAGGTGAAATGCCTACAATAATGCCAAGGTAAATATAGGTGCAATACCTACAATAACGTTTGCTTTGACAACTGGTCTGATTGTTAATATAATTATAAATTTTGATATGATAGCACACTTTGGGTTGCATACAAGGTTAGATTCGTATTTCAATAATAAGTGTGTACCTTACGAGTAAATTTGATCATATATCTAGAAGGTTGAGGTTTTAGGAACAGACTTGTGTTTCTAAAATATTATATCTGTAGAAAGTAAAGGAGTATTTCTCACAGGGAAAGTTTTTGTAAACTAAAGATAACCATATGTGGTAGGTACTTGTGTATCCTTAGGTCTATTAAAATGCTTGAATGATGAAAGGAGCCAGATGTACCTTTAGCACCAAATACATGAATGGTTAAAAATAAAAAAGGTTGAAGCAAACGCAATGAAAACTGTTGGATGGCAACATAAAAATAATTTCAAGGTAAATCAAGTCTTGAGATCAAAATGGTGAAAAAGATATAGGTGTCGATATCAAATAGCATTACTTACTTGGGTTGTAATATGTAATATTGCATTAGACTTTTGTAATCTGAAAATGTGGTAATTATTTATGTCACTGATGTCTGATAATGAAAAGGGGAACACTAGGTATAGTCCCAAAAGTAATTATACAGAGGGTTTGTTTAAACCTCTTTAACTGAATATATTATGCCATACCGAGGTATAAATTTCTCTATGATGCCATTTGGCAGAGTCAAATGGAAATGTTTTTAAGTTTGGGTTATGGATTATGGTTATGGGGATAAACTATTTAATGGCTGACAAATCACGATTAGGTGCATTGGACCTATTTACCAACCCCTATATACCTACAACATTTAGTGATCAATAACTCCAGTAATAATATTAATTAAAAAAAAAAAAACAAATAATCATTATTATAAAACTATTGTTTCAGCAACTTGATTAGGGGCTGATTGAGACAGAATTATTTTAAATATTCAAGAATGATCACTTAAAGCTGTAAGAACCTAATTCTTGTAGGAAAGGGTAGCTACTTTCACACCCAGAGCTTTTGGCTTTAGTATGATGAGCTATGGATGGAGCATTTCATCATGGTGAATAGTTAGTATTCCTCAATACAGGGTTTGGTTGTATATTGCGTGGGAAACGTACCTAAACATGGTAAATTACAAATACTTATCTACATAAAAAAAGTATATATTGATAGGTACTAATAGTATACCAAATGCCAGGATTGAAGAAAAATTGTGTCCGACAAACAATCAAGTTCTCAGTAATCTCGTGGCATTGAGACATCATAAATCATAGAAATTAAAGGTATTTATAGTGTTCTCAAATTGATAGTGAAATGTAGAGCACCAGTTATAAAAAAAAAATGAATTATTTTATTTAACTAATATTTGACAATTTAAACAAACATGCGGAATGCATGCCAAATAGAGTCATCTCTTTTTAACATACTGAATGATACTTATTTATTATACTATCCATCTTTATCTACCTAAGTCAAAAAATTAAACTACGTAAGTAAATCAGATGGGTTACCTGAAAACCTGTCTGTGTACATATAATTCTTGTATATAATTTGCATTGGTAATCCTTATTATTTATGGACGTCCCATCTGCGTGTTAACTTATCAAATTTAGTTTGTAGCAAAATAAATAGATGGTGCTAATCGCGTTTATAGGAAAATGGAATAAATTTGTTTGCCTATATATTTAGGTATGTGGTCAAGACCGAGTCCATCGGTTCCAGTGAGTGAATTGTCACATAGCTGCACTGAAATTGTTCAGTGGCTCAGGACAAAATCATCCAATCAAAAACATAAATGTGAAATGAAAGCCAATTTCAATCTATATTAATATTATAAAAGCTGAAGAGTTTGCTTGGGCTTAATCTCAGGAACTACTGGTTCGAATTAAAAACTTATTTTTGTGTTGAATAGACCATTTATCGAGGAAGGCTTTAGGCTATATAACATCACGCTGCAACTATTAGGAGCGAAGATATGATGGGAAATGTGAATGAAACGGGGAAAATTATTCATCGTTGGGGGCTTTCTGTTGTGTGCGCTGCGAAAACGGTTCAAGATACCAAAAATATATGTATGAAAGAATTATCCCTCTTGAAATGATCTAAAAAAATGTCCACGACAGTATATGTCTATGTTTTAAGAGTACCTAACTCACTAGAACCATTTTTATGGTAATTAAAGGTCGAAATTGATGCATTATCTCTATTATATAAAACTGAATTGCTTTTCGTTAGTCTCGCTAAAACTCGAGAACGGCTGGACCGATTTGGCTAATTTTGGTCTTGAATCACACATGGAAGTCCAGGGAAGGTTTAAAAGGTGTATATATTCCAATATACGGGGTACAACAACGATTTGCTATGGCAAAACAAATGTTTGCCGAGACACCTAGTACCTATATGATAAATGCCTTGGTTGTTGATTTCAACGACAAAAGAAGTGAGATCGAAATTGTTGCCAAGGTTAGACCTAAAATTTATGTGTAAGTAGTTAACAGTGTAACATATCATATCTTCTTGTAACATAAGATAATGAATTGTAGCCTAAGGTCTGATTTGGCAATTGCTATACTAATTTTATAATATATAAATTATAGCCTTCGCAAGTTCTAAACCTAAAATATATTTGACAGAAGTCAACCTGGACACCTACTAGTGATATTAAGACATTTTGGAGTTTGAAATTCCCCATTAGACTTGTAGTCCAAAACGGACATTTAGAATAAAAACAAGACCAACATATAGAAGTGAAAGAGAGATATTTTCTGTCCCTAACTGAGTAGCATTGTGTCTGGATCTAAACTGTTGGTCTGGTAGTAAAAAAGTGACAGGTTATATACAGACCGACCGAGGGTGCTACCGATTAGGCTACATTAATTTCGATAGGTAACGGATTGCAATTTGTCAAATAAGTATTTATTTTGGCATTGAGCTTGTTCCTTAAAACACCTGTTAAAATTGTGTAATAGAAATATTAGATGAGTATACACTGATTAGATAAACCTTTCGGCATATTAATCGGAAAAATAATAGTTTTCTAAAATGTTAAAGAAAAGGGGGAAATGGTAGCGCAGCCCAAATATTGTTATTATGAAATAGTTGATAAAATATAATATACTTAGCTACCTGTATATGAACATTAACCGCCATAGATATTCATAAAAAGTTAAATCATTGAATTAACTAGGTGAACAATCAACTTGGTCGGTTAGTCCGAGACCTCCACTAGCAGTGCAGTGGCGCTGTTCTAACTGTATGAAAACCATTGTTATATAAATAGAAAATAAGTTAACAGGAACTTTTGACACTAGTCCTCGCTTAGTACAACGGAAGGAGGCAGTCCTTTACGGAACGGGCATACTTGGGAGAAGTGGTGGTCAATGGGAAATTCAAGACAAGGAAGGAACGGAAGAAGAAAATGTTTCTAGTCACATGGCTGACCGAATACCTAACTTAAGTTGCGAGTAAATCGATACCTAGTTATTAGGAAAATTATTTATATATAGTGCTTACTCAAGTAGGTACCTGTACCTACTATAAACTATGACAATATAATATAATTCATTTAGATTTTGTATAACAACGGACCTTTAAAGATATGAGCAGACATGTTTTAAAAATATAATATTAAGTACATACTTTATAATAAATTATTATATGTTGTATTTGTTACGTTGTATTAAATTAGTAACTAGGTACTTTTAACTTGTGTCGTGTTCTACGTTAATTCATAGTTCCAGCTTTGAGTTGCTTGCACGCCTGATGAGTTCAAGTACAAAACCCAAAGGGCACCCTTTTTATGTTATTTAGTGTTGTTATTATCATTTAGTGCCCTTAAGCTATTCCCCAGTCTGGAATGTGTTCATACATCCATCAGGCAGTTGTTAAATTAGTATTAAGTCATATTCATGTTATGTACTTAGATGTAAGCCTTAACAATTTTAAAAGATGCCAGTTTCTTCCCGGTTCTTCTGGCCAGTAAAAGAAATTAATTCGAACCGGGGACTTTTAAAATATTTTGAAAGGGAGAGATGTGACGTATCGCCTTTGCTTGATTGTCTTAAATAAAAGTCTGCTGTCATCGGTTGCAATCAATCCATCAATCACTCAGATTGAGGCCGGGGGCAAGGGTGCAGCGGAGGATTTAAATAGCTGTGTTTTATTTTATTTATATTTGAAAAGCTAAGATCATGAAGGAACAGCACATACCTACTAAAATATATCGAATACCTACCTGAACTATTTAAAAATGAAGATGGCCTTGCCTTTTTGTGCCCCGGTATTATTTCGGACATGTGTTGTTAAGGCTTAACTTTCGTCAGTGTAGGCAATAGGCCGACCTTGGAAACGGTATGCCGTATTTTTTTTCAAATATTTTAGTCTCCATATCTGGATATCATGCCGCTCTACTAAAACCTTTCTATTGTTATCGGTTTTACGCCACTTGTAATCCAAATTGTTTAGTAACTTACGTAGTGTTGCTAGACATCCATCAAAACCAATATTTTCATTTAACACTGTCCTTATTTTTGCCAACGTTGGAATTTGTTTTTGAACAATATGAAAATCTTGTGTTTCGAACAACGTCAGTTGTAAATCCATAAATATTTACTTTATCCGCCCTCTTCTTTCGTTTTTTCATCGGTGAAAGAAAATTCGAAGTTGTGCTTACATCTTTTTCATCTGACATGTCTCTATATTCTTTTAATATTTTTTGCACTGTTCTTTCACTAACCCCTCGTCGCTGCAGCTTTGTTATATTTCGCAAATGGGATATACCTATCACAATTTGGTTCACGATTTAGTTCCGTGAATTCATAATCATCTTTAAGAAAATAATAAACACTTGCAATCATTTGATCGCACATGTTCCGCGGACCCCGATGATACCAACTGATTTGCCAAAATCTTTAAAAAGGTTACAGTTCCCTGTAAAGATATCGTTTGCTCTAATAATTAATAAACCCCAGGGACAAACTTCTTCATAGTTCGTATTGATTTAAAGAACGACTTTCACGAGAAGGATTTCCTGAAAATCTTATTTTGTGTTGCCACCTACAAATACCTCAGCCAACTTAGTGGAAAGGGAGGCTTTAAGATAAGCATACATTTTTTTTCTAATGTATTGATTCATGGTCGTTTTAATTAGCATGCTTATAACTTAAATATATGTACCTATTTATGTCTACCCGTGCGAAGCCGGGTCGGGTCGCTATACGAACATTAAATTAGTATGTACCACGTACAACAGCTGGAAGGATCACTCTGACCGAAAACGTGGTCCAAGACAGAAGTAAGCGAGAGAAAGTAAGTTTTTACAGTTTATTTTTTGTTTATATCACTAAAATATTAAAGAACAAAACTAATTTATTAAGTTGTTTGTTTAAGTAGGTAGGTACACATTTCAACTTGAACTTTTAATCTTCTTTGCCGATCACCGAAGTCACCAAAATGTATGAAAAATGACGCACTTCTTTCTTGATCCAAACTGTAATTTTTACTAATAATTTGACAGTTTGGATCCAGATTTAACTTGATACGTAGTAAGGGACAAGATATTTCTTCTTACTCTTTCACTCCTGCATGTTCTTCATATCGTTGTATCGTTTTATTCTAAACGTCAGTTTAGGATTGCAATTCGAGTTGTTTTTGGTCTGAGGTACAAACCATAGAAATAGAATGTACATGAAGAATTACTGTCCTCACTCGAAAACCTGACCGAAAATGGAACGCGCATATGTATGTGTCATTTGTCAATGTTGGGTAAAAAATAGTGTTTGTCTACGTTTTTTGTTCATCGAATATCGATAGAGTTCGAGGGGAATGTCTACTATTCACACTATGAAGAAAACAAAACAGTTATTCTACGTCGTTACTATTCAAATTATATAAAGAACAAAGTTCCTGCCTCTCTTCAGTGTTCCGAACACACTCCATCGAACACATCGTCGACTACAGCACAAGAGGAGCAGTTCGGCGAATCCACCTTACCCATCATAAATGCAAATTTAATCAATGGTATATGTCCAGAGCGCAGCCTAAGAGCCAAGTATTTGACGAACATTTGACTAGATTTTGAGACCCTCACCAGCAGTGCATTAACGCTGTTTTAACTTTACAATTATTGCGATTACTGTGTAGTTTAAATGAAAAGGAAATTGATGTTTTTGATAAGTATATTAAATTCATTTAAATAACATACAAATGGTACATACAGGTTCACAGTTTAATGTTAAACATTGTGTGAGATATGGCTAATTTAACGTTAACTACTTGCTTTGTGCATTCCATTATTGTCTACGCACTTTACAAGTCCTATACATACAAAACAATAGACCGTTTTTCTAGCATTCAACCATTCAAGAAGTTTGGCAATGAATATTAGACTTGCACAAGCAAAAAATATTGTATAAGTATTCGCTAAGTGGGGCCATTGGCAAATAAGCCAACGAGTCCAGCGCCTTCCGGAGAGTCGACCGCGCTGCGGGGCTTATCTTTAGGAGCTGACGGCATGTTTGGCAAATTCATTATGAACACTTCTTTTTTGAATAATTGCCCCACGTTGCGTCCAATCAACTGTGGAAACATGAAAAAGAAACTATTATTGTCCTTTAGGAAATTTTATAGAATCAACAAATAGACATAATTACAGTATCCATAGTTAAATTCTATAAAAGTTATGCTAAACACATAGCGGCAAGCAAATTATGTCTTTTATATTGGACAACCACAGTAACCATATTTATAGTTTTCAATGTATATACACTTCACGCCTTTTAATCCCAGAGGCGGAGAGGAGACGGTTCACCAAGCGAATCTATCCCAACGTGACAGGGTGTGAGCCCATCGCCGTTATAGGGTTCACACACCTTGTGTGCGGGTTTCATCACAATGTTGTCCTTTACCGTACGAGTTTTGCGTTGCGTTTAAATTAGCTCTAAATCAATCAAACCATAGGAAAATCAATAAATTTTATAAGCCTTATATACTAAAATACACGTGTTATTTATCCCGTGACATAATTATTATACTAGCCGACTTCTAAGCGTCTGTGGTCCAGTTGGTCGGATACTTGACTTGTAACCGGGAGGTCCCGGGTTCGAGTCCGGCTACTGGACGTGTACCAACGGGACTCTTTTTCAGAACCTATGTACGCAACGCAACGCTCGTACGGTGAAGGACAACATCGTGATGAAAACCCGCACACCACAAGGTGTGTGAACCCTATAACGGCGATGGGCTCACCCCCTGTCACGTTGGGTTAAATACGCTTGGTGAACCGTGGGTACTTGCTTTAGCAAGTGCCTCTGCCTACCCCTCTTTGGGATTAAAGGCGTGAAGTGTATTTATTTTATTTTTTTTTTTTTACACTTCACGCCTTTAAATCCAAAGAGGTAGGCAGAGGCACTTGCTAAAGAAGTACCCACGTTCAAAGCGTATTTAACCCAACGTGACAGGGGGTGAGCCGCGACGTGGTATGGGTTCACACACGCTCTTGTGGTGTCGGGTTTCATCACGGAGCAGTGTATTTTTTTTTCGAATTGGGCTGTTTGCGAGGGTAGTTTGAAAAGATTCTGATAATACTAGTTACTTTGCGTTCTGATTTACGCAATAATAAGCACGTACAAAATAACTTTATGAAAACAAAAAAAATAATTTGATTTGGATGTCTTTTTTTATTTTTAGTAAATAATCAATATTTACGCACATTATACTTATGTATAAAGAGAATGCTTTAGTAATACAAACATTGTATAAATAAAGACAGTGTGGGACAAAGCCACATTTTCAGTTTCGATATCCACCACTGGAGTACAAAGCAACTAAATTGTTCTCAATGTCCACCAGTGGTGGTCAACGGGAGGATTTTGGTTGTGTTGGCCCCCACTGGTGGACATCGCAACTTTTTTTCCCGATGACCTCCAGTGGTGGACAAATAGTGGGGGACATCGGGAACAAAGGTACCCTTACTACGGCTGAACAACATTCGAAGGAAGATGATTTTCATAAGGGAAGATTAAAGGATTTCAAATAACAATGTAATTTTGATGCGGAATCAGATGACGTATTAACCTACCCTAGACGTGATTTTTTTGAAAAGGTCCCTGCGGCCCTTGTCTTGCTTATGCCGCGTGGCGCTAGCGGCGAGTTTGTCGTCGAGCCTCTGCACGTCGTTGGCGTCCACCTCGGGGATAGAGCGCAGCACGTTCGCCAGAGTCGGGTACTGCGGCCGCAGGCTCTCGTATACCTGCGTATACAGGCAATCTCATCAGCAATGTGCTACTCACTGACAAATAGAGCTAATTTTGTCTCAAAACAAAACGATGTTTTTTTCGAGATTGAGGATGCAAGTTTATGTCAGATGTTTATTTAAAATAAATATCATATTGGTAGGCACCGTAAGCGCCGCCCCCAGCAGGGCAGCCTGGTTGGCGTCATGCTGTCCGTGCGTCCGCAGCGCGTGCAGTAGCGCGGCCAGTGCGTCCGCCGCCGCCGCCGCGCCGGGCGCCGCCCCCGCCGCCGCCCCGCCCGCGCCCCCGCCCGCCCCCGGCCCCGCCCCCGCCCCCGCGCCGCCCCACCAGCGCGCCACGGCCGCGCACAGGGCGCACGCGCGCAGCGAGCTCGTCGAGTCGCCCCACGTCACGGCGCGGAACAGCTGCAACAATAACGTCACAATCAATTAATAAAACCTACACAGTTAATGAAATTTACGACGTTGTACACATCACTTGTGTAATAAATAAAAATGGCGCAGCGACC
>SJJU01030343.1:0-12755 GCA_012932125.1 Conopomorpha cramerella | reverse complement strand
CCCGTGTATTGGGAGAAATACAACTGGTAGATGCCTAAAAAATAGATAGTAGCCGATTCTCAGACCTACTGAATACGCATATAAAATTTTGTAAAAATCGGTCAAGCCGTTTCGGAGGAGTATGGCAACGAAAACTGTGACACGAGAATTTTATATATTAGATTAATAGTTAAGACAGGACAACGTCTGTCGAGTCCACTAGTGTATTAGTAAAGATTTGTTTCTCCGAACGACCGCAGCACGATTCTTGCCTGCAATCTCTACGGATGTTGTGATAGCGGCTTGCCGCCCACAGTCTCCGCCCGCCCCAGCCGCAACGCTTCACCGCACAGGGGCACAATAGTATTAGATATTTGCATTCCGATGATTGCATCTACCTTCCTATCTATTGGGAATAATCTGTGCATTTATTTGCAATTTCTGATCTATGAATATTAATTTTAACCTCGTAATTTGTTCTTGATGTTTAGGTATTTGTATAGTTTGATAAAATGCCATGTCTGTTATTCTAATAATATTTCTCGGACCATGAACGGATTTATCAGTTGCAATAATAAAAAAATATACAATGATAATTATCTTCTCTCTCTATCTCCGCGAAAGTGTTAAGTTTGGAGGCAGAAGAGTAGCTATAATCTTTTAAAACTATGAATGAATGAATGAATACAACGTTTATTGCACACTATACATTACTAAATGTAAAACTAACAAATGATAAGTTTGCAAATGGAGACCTTATCGCCAAGCTAAACTATGATCATTTCTCACCATTATGTACATAAAGTGATTTCAAGAGGCGTTTACGTGAGTTAAGGATTTTTCAAAAATCATCCCTTGACGGAGTAAAAAGGGGGGTAAAAATAGCTTTATTAGAGAAAAACGTTAATACTGTAACTATGCAGGTAAAATCGCGGGGCGTCCACTAGTAACGTATGTTGGAAAAACAACGTTTATTTTAATTTTATTTACTAAGGGAAACCACAAGATAGGTACAGCTTTAATCATTGGTTACCACGGTAGTATACTCGAACCCTACTCATAAATTAAGATCTTTAAGACGAGTAAGAAGTGACCCCTAAGGCACTAGTCAAGTAAGAAATATCCTGTCCTCCATCAGCGACAGTAATTACAACGGCTCGAAGATAATTTAAGAATAAAAGTCGGAAGTTTCGGGAATGATTTTTCAGCGATGGCAGAGGGAAGTGCGATATTTCTATGGTTTATCACCTCGCGGCGCGTTATCTAGACCGCCCGTGGCTGGCGGCGTGAAGGGGACTACCGCGGAATTTATCACTCACACTTTGCAATGAATAGGAATCCATTTTGCACAGATTGGAATAATATGAACGTTTTCGGTGATATAATTGTCTGTGTGTTACTATGAATGAAGGAAAGGAAACTATGTAGGGTGGAAAACATGTATGGGTCCTGGAGGGGAACTACCTTAAATCCTTTACTTACCCAATTTTACTGGCATTCCTTTATTTTTTAAGAGAAAGAAAACTGCATTAACATATTTTTAAAATGTTGCTCGTCTGACCCGGGAATCGAACCAAATAAATTAAAAAAAAAATTACTCTCGCTATTTTATTGTACGAATCAGTAGGATTATTTTTCGGGATAAAATTTGTCAGTTTTCGTTCACTTTTTTTTTCTAGGGAAACTTAAAAAATCTTATATTGCCGTTATTTTTAAAAATAAAGCAATGTCTTCGTTCAGTACAATGAATCCACCCATCATCACCATCCACCCTGAAGAGGTACGGATTCATGTTCAATACACTTGCATAAATCAAACTAGCTGTACCACGCAGTGTTACTGGCGTTTCTTTTTTCGTTCCTTCGTCAAGTAGCTTTTATTCGTAACAAACATTCATCCATATAATTCTTTCCTCTTTATAATATTATAACAAATAATGCAGTAATTTCGACTTAGACGAAATTAGATTTTTTTAGAGCTAAAAATGTTCTTGATCCTTAGACACTTGTGATGTGTGTAAGTAAAAAAGTATAAAAATAAAAATGTAATTGTGACGTTTTATTGGGTTAAAATTACCGCAAACACGACAACTCGTCTGGCGCGTTAAGCCAAAGACACACATAATTATACAGTACCTAACTAATTGGTTAATGTAAAGACGAAAAAGTATAAGAAACTGAGTGAAAGTCGTCTCATCCAACTCTTCGTCAAGCGTTCAACTTAGCTCACGACTTAATACAATTTCCCCACACACAGTGTGTTTACTCAACATCCTTGCATATTTGCGTTCCACATTCATTTTATGCAAGACGAGACCCCTTTGTCTAGACAGAACCTATCTATTATTTCTTTAATAACAACCTCAGAACTGTGTTATTCCACGTACTGGCGAATCGTATGTAAGACAACATTAACCCCACGGCCGCATTAAGCGAGATAAGTCGGAGCTCATTTGCGAGCCTTCCGGCCTCGCTCGTTACATCTTGATATTCTTTACCCCTTCGATACCCACACGAGTGGCAATAAATGGCGCGGAAGGAGCTGCTATCGCGCCGCCGGATATCTTCCATCCGAATTAATTTCGGTACGTTCCGAAATGTTACAACTAGAGCCCTGCAATCCGTGGAAGTGTTCAATGCCACATTACAGCTGAACCTTGAACAACGGTACATTTAGTACTTCGAACAGGTCATGAGATATTGTAAAGAATGTCATGTCCACCGGTACAGTTTGCGAGCCGAGCAAAGATTCCGCGGACTTGTTCTGTCGCAGACATTATAAGCTGTACGGAATACTGAAGTTTTCTGAACTTGGAGTTCACACAATATGATATTCATAACAAAGTTCACGCTATTATATTTCCGTTGATGTGAAGCTCGATATGACCTTAACCAGCGGTAAGAGTTCTAATCATACAGAGTCGTCGAGATAAAACGTCGACCCATAATTACCATAACGTGTTCCGAAGATATGTGGCAAATCTTAATGGTGCCTACGTGGAAACGTAAATAATGGCCTCCTATGGGAAAGTTTAAAGAGCTGTTTCGGGAGTAATTTTAAAGGGCCCTCGCTTATGTGCTTTAAGGGTGTGCGAATTGTTCGATACATGCTCTCGTATGAATAACGTTCGCTGTACATTCTGCATAACAATACTTATTATAATACGATACTTGAAATATTTCAGCGTTGTGTTTCTTAATAAATCCGTAGATGATTTTATTGTAACAAATTAGGAATTCCGTTTGTTTTCGAACAACATTTTGAAACTTTTCAAAATGTCACGATTATCTCTTTGTCAATTTTGCCTATCTACTAAAAGTAAGGAATACCAACCTCTTTCCATAAATAATATTAATTACCCAGTGTCTTGGAGCAGCGGTGTAATCTTGGTAGGTGCATTGGCGGTCTCGACATACTTCACAGGACAAATATAATCTGATCTATTTTATGTATGACAACCAGCTTTAAGGTGACTCTAGTTAAAATGCTCTGGAGGTGGAGCTGAAACTGTCCAGGATTGTACGAGGCGATACCGGGGCTCGGTATCAGCCCGCGGCAATAACTCAGTACCAGGATATCATGACGTCGACGGCGGTGGCGGCGATACGGCGTCACGGTGCAGCAGGGGTGCACGATGCGATCCTACTAGGTACCTACCCACATCCTACCGGTGTAACCAGACGATTCACATTTACCGAGTGTTTCCGGAATGCAATTGTCGTTCGGATGTATTTACATTCGAAATATTCCGAGGTAAATGCAACAGACAGAGCTCGATAAGTATTAAATTTTAATTTATATCAACGTCACTGCTGGCAAACGTAAGTTCTAATATCATTTCATGTAAAACAGGCAAAATACTTATCTTAATATATAAAAATCCAGTGTCATGATGTTTGTTCCCAATGAACCCTTCACCAAGGCTACCGATATTCACAAAAGATGGCATTTATATGTAATTTCGTCCGATTTGAGAGATAGGATAGTTTATATTTCGTTACATCCACTGCTGGGCACAGGCCACCCTGGAGGTTATTCTAATTTTATATTCATATTAATAGTTAAGACATGACAACGTCTGTCGAGTCCACTAGTTGGTCTATAAAAACCCAGAGAGGTCTTTGGATTGTCCGTCTAGATGCAAAACTAAACCGAAAATACCTCAGAAGAAGGTATTTAGAAAAAAAAAACCTATCGATAGCTACCCGTAAATCTCAGTAACTCGTTGCATGTCCAAACTCAGTTGGCCCTATACATTGCGGCAGGAACAACCCCGAAGAGCATTGTTCACTGAAGACAAACTACTAGCGTGTTCGAGCTACTGTTCAAACCCGACGTAGTAGATTACGAACAAAAGCAGGTTTTGGCGGTCGCAGGCGATGTCGCCTTTATTCTTCAGAAAGTGTGCAAATTGTGAAAACAACTGAATGTAGTGTAGAGTTGTTACTTAGTGCGATAATGAGAGTAAATAGCTAGTGGTACGGTAGGATTTATAACTGTCTCCAAGTAGCAGGAATAGTAAAGAAGTATATGTTTGTTCTATATCAATAGAGTGCCTATGTATATTTTTCTTACTACGAGATTTGAAATAAAATACTCTTACAATATAACCTTAAGCTGAAAACAAACCAAAATACTCGTTTATCCACATGCTAAAGTAAATTCTGTTTAGAATATGTTATTGCCGACGCGCAGCCCCGTGCAATCCCGGCTAGGCCGCAAAGATCTGCGGCTAACCCACCTGGGGTTCGCGCCAAAACGCGATGTAACTGCATCGTTTAATCCTCCACGTCTTGCGGAATGTACGGGTATGTTCGAGTCGAGGCAGTTGGCCGCGGGCCTACGGTTACGAGCTAACTTCGCCGAGGTTCTGCCACCCTGCTGAGACACTATTTATTAGAGGGCGAAGGAGAATTGCGGCTAAGTGCACAATATGTGTTTTTTGTTCAATTCTTGCCCATATTGAGAGAAGTCCTTTGGTAACGACCAAAGTGATTGAATGGCTAATAAAATTGAGCCTTTTAAGAAACTATAATTTTGTAATATTGCGTGAGAACCCTGCAAATTGATTTAGTATGCCTGCCTTGTCATATTTATAATATTGTATACGTATACAAAGTACAAAACAAATCCTTCCATCTAGCAATTGTTTTAAAAACCTTTCCAACAGCTCTAAAAAGAAAACTACTTGAAACATTCGCTGAGTTAAACAGTGAATGAACATTAAAAAGCAATTTACTCGTTCGTCCCACTTTCCACAGCCCTCTTCAAAAAGAGTTAAAGTCGTTGCGACACCCTTCAAAACACCTCTCCGCGCAACTAGAGAGAGGAGACTCGAAATTGCAAAAATGTAAAGGAGCTAATGTTTGTTCACCTTAAACCCTTCCCGGGCGTGGTGGCGTGACGAGCCGGATAAAAGGCTTTAATACACCCTCATCCCTTATTACGGGACTTGAAAAAGACAACAATACAGAAGCAATGTGTCGCGGGCGGAGGGCAATCATACGAGCGCCAGCGGAGGTGAAGCGTGCGAGCAAGCCGACTGTGGAGATGCTCCGCCGTGTCAAAGGGCCCTACAGCTGTTATGAGATCCTGGTACAATAGCGGAGTGACAATCTCATTTCCTATATGCGAATTCGACACGCTAATGAGGGAAATGTCGAATGTCGTCGGTGAGCCGTGCCTGATGCTTTGAATGCCACGCCACGTGAATGGTTAGATGCTAGTTTATTAACAACATTCATGAGAGGTGATAGGATGCGCTTTGTAAGGATTCAAACTTTGGCTTCAGTACAGCATCTGTTATGTGAGTTTTGTTCTTCCAACGGGCTTTATATTTTTATAACGTGGGCATATAGGTAGCAGGGTATGTATGAAATACACCTAGTAAATACATCTTCGTAGCGTCCATGTATATAAATGTATTATGTTGACTTCAAAACACTGTATTTATTCATTCTCACAGTCAGTAACGAGCCATACCCACATGTGCCTACCCCTGATACAAACATATCAAGTCATCATTACCTCCCTCGGAAAAATCTGCGCGACTATTTTGCAAGTCAAAGTCACGACCCTTATCTCGCGACCGGAGGCATGTGAGAAAGTTCACACTCCGCGGACTCAAATATGCAACGGTTAAGTAGCATGAAAAAGGTGCTGGGTAAAGGATTTTGGAAGCATATACATACGGGTGTATGTAGATAGAGATGTGGATTAAGCCAGTTTGTCACCGCTCATATAAAGAGAAAATCTGTCGGTACGTCTTTGCGCTTGATTATGTTTGACTATCAATCGATCCATATTTTTTTTGTTTTTCGTCCATGGTATACTAATTGTACATAGCTCTGGTATGCTAATTGTACATAATGTAATTGAACTGTTTGATAAATAATGAAGGTTGCGAGAAAAAATATGCCATGTTTCATGAAGTGTGCAGTATTTCATTATAATTTAAAAAAGAAATACCGATAGGTGAAATTGATAACCAGCGGCGATTGAGTGTTTGTCATGTAAAAACACGAAGAAAATAAAAAAAAAAACAAAGACAATCTGAAATTACCGAATCAAAATCCCATTAGGGCGCTAGTCTATTCCAGGCGCGTGGCGGCGGATGCTCCACACGTCGTTAGGGAGCCGCGTACACCATTACACGAAATTATTTCCACGCGGGAACCGCCCGTAAATTGTCATTCAATCAGTGTCGCGACATTGTTTCCCTATCAATCCTTATTGGGAATTCTGGCTGCGCCGCGACGCGCCGCGCGCCGATATTCCGCCATCAAATCGCAATTTGTTTATGAAAATTTATTGTATTCGCTATTACCTCAGGATTCTTTTCCTCGGGGAGCTGGCGTAACGAAATCACCTTATTCAATTCCCTTTTTGCATACATCACACATGGGGTGGGGAGAGCATGGGAACGCGCGTTTTCGCCCCGAACATGCGAATCGCGTTTGCGACGCGTGTTCGCCTCTTATTAGTCTCGATTGCGTAAAGGTTTTTCACAAATCGCCTGGGGGAGCACACCTTTCGCTTCTTATATTCTGTCTAAAAACACTTTGATGTTGTTCCTTGAGATATGCGAATAATTTCACTTACTTTTTCTCTCTGGAAAAATATTAATATTAAGAACACAGAAAACACCGACACGACGAGGCTTAAGCGTGCAGTAATTTTTAATCATTAATTTTTCAGAATTTAGTTGATTCAATTCATCATTCATCAAAAATATCGGTGCCGCAACATGGATTATTATCAATGAAATAAGCCTTGCATGCTATTAACGTCACAAAGATCAAAACCATTACCTCATTCCATTGTGCACGGCAACCGTTAAAACCATGAATCAGCCTATAATCGCGTCATTCTTCACCGCGAACCGCAGGTGACAAAACGCAGCCATCTTGAAAATTTCCCATTCCGAATTCCCGCCAAATCATTTATCAAGAGCGGGAATTAGCGCGTCACACACGCAAAGTGTCGAAGGAGGCGATATGACGGCCCCTCTGTTTCAAGAAATTCCGACATTTCCCGAGGATTTGGAAAAAGAATTGTCGCATATATCAGCGTTAATAGGGTGAGGAGAGAGCACTACTTACGCCTCGTGCTGTGAGGCAGCAACCCCGCACAGGATACAAACCGCAATAAATATTTAGAGAAGCATGAAGGCTCAAGACTTTATAAAATTTGAATAATTCAATGTATTCCTTACGAACAACGTAAGAAACAGGATGCGAAGGAAACATTAGTGTATTTTATGACGCGGGAAATGAACGCCGAAGACAAGAGTCTACTCTCCCTCAGAAAAATACGCATCAAATTGTAATGGCAGCAACTAACCATCTGCGCCTCGTTGCCCCTCGTATCCGTGTCGATAGAAAAATGTAAAATTAACCCCTTTCAACGCGATAGTACGAGCTGTCGTAAACGCCATAATGAGTGTCGGTAAAAATGAACGACGTCGGTAAACATGGACTCTTCGACGGCAAATGCAACCTTCTGAGGGTTGTCGCATTACTTATTGATATTGGCGGTGTTGAACATTAGTGCTGGATCAAAGGTGTCACGAAAGCAACAATTTACTTTTCAATGTCTTCGTTTTTGTGGAATTGAAAAAAAAAACTTTATTTGTTTTCTTTTATTAATTTGGTACCTATCTAAGGTACCAATTTTGCATTGGATATAGACAAGGGTTTCCTGACTCAGTACATGACGTAAGGGACGAGTAAAGAAAAAATAAAAAAATACAGATTGTGGGCAATTTATTGCCAACGTGTTTATGACTGACATCTCGGTTCAACGAAGATTTGACAATCTACTAATTTTATTGCGTTGTCAAAGTGATATCACGTTAAAAAAATATTTTGGGTGAAATCCCAGTGAGTTAGTGAGTTAAACACAAACATAGGAAGCATGCCTTACCCATTGGGATACCAAAGTATTTATTTCAGAATTGTTTTGAAATTAAAATCTGTAATGCAAAGTGCACTTGTGCAAATCCTTTTTGAAATAATTCATAGGAAAAATAAAGCGTACATGTAGGTACTTTTAATTTTACAGCAGTTGTTAATCTTTTTGCTTCCCACGGCGGCGGCGGGGGATTATGCTAAAAACGTGTAAAAGCGCCCACATATTGGAAATCCCGCATTGCATCTCGTATGGAGAACAACACTCATCCCGACTGTAGGTATTTACCTACTTAAAACTCCTGTTTCATATGTGTGTACAGTCAACGTTAGATTCGGCAGTCGATGGTGCTATATATTATTTCATACTTTCTGGCTGGTAAAAGAATTATTTATAACAGGGAACATATGAACGTCCTGAGCTACGTCATTAATATAATTATTATTATTATTCGATACTATTTCACATAAATAAAAAAAGGTATATGCTACGAAAAGACGTAGATGCTACGTATTCTGCTACGGCGTAGCTGTGTGAATATTTACTTTTTATTAAATAATTTTATTGGGATGTACTGTACATCAAGACCTATTTTTTTTCTTGTACAATCTATCTTAATGCACATCTACAGCTTTAGCGGTTTAACTAGTCGATGGTTCAAAGAAATCCTAAAGTGAAACATCAAAAGTCCCTAAATAAAACACTAAAACGAAAATTATTCACAACAGATTGTTTGTCAGATTTGCACAAAATATGACAAACAAGTCCAATTTTCCGAGTCGGCTAACGACTTCCTTGTCAAGTTAATAAACGAAGGATAAACGACTCAGATCTCTGACTTGCACCGAAACGATTAATCATACGAAAAAATTATAAAAAAAAAGAGGAACGTCGGCCCTAGAATAATTATCATTACCTCAAAAACGGCTGTGCAACTGTGCTTGATTGTATACAATAGGGATGGGCTGTAATACCATTGTAAAGTTTAGTACAAAGTACATTTTCATTTTTTAATCAAACGCGCACAGACATTATAACTCAATATTGTTCACCGGGTATATAGGCGCGAATAAAACAAAGACAAGCTCGAGCTTACCTTTGTTATTTTACTCGATGTGTCGACGCAGTTGCATGTGTCGTAATCACGAGTGGACTCCCTGAATTACTATAAGAAAGTTCATTTCATAGTCATCAAAGAACACACGGAATTTCTGAAGAAGACGTCTTGAAGCCTACTTTTTTTTAGTTCAAAGAGTTAAAAATAGAACTAAATGTTTAAAAAGTTAGCGAAGCGCCTAATATTCTTAGATTAAGTAAAGATTATGTCCTTGTGCTGACTAGGATTATGGGCGAAAATTTGTCTAAGCTTAAGCAGAAAATAAATCGTATTTAATTAAGATTATGTATGTTTACTTAGAAAGAGCGGCCACACCTAACACTTTATTTAGGTTATTTGAGCTTAGCAGGGGTGACCCACAACATTAAGTAAGAATACCCTATATATGAACAAATTTTTACCTGTTACTTTTTTTTATTATTACACACATACACACACTTTACACCTTTTAATCCCAAATCGGGGTAGGCTAAGCAAATGCCCACGGTTCACCAAGCATATTTAACCCAACGTGACAAAGGGTGAACACATCAACTTTTACTTTTAAAGTATACACATACAATGGGATTATGCATGTAAATTGTATTGGCAAATTCCCCGCATGACTTTATACGAAATATTAACAAAAAAACAGTTGTCATAATCCCATCACTAGACATGCTAACCCATTTCGCGGGCTAAGAAAAAGGGATGGCGGTCGTTAGCATATAATGAGTGTAATTAAAATACACAAATAGAGCCATAAAGACTGCTGAAGGGTTCCTCCGACACTCCGTACAGTCAACGACGCCACTGAAATGTATCTTGTACTGTAACTCAGTAAAACGTATGCCACAAATGAAATAAAGTCCTTCAATTCATTAATAATAATGATAATAGTTTTGCGAAGTCCCTACACACGACCCTCAAAAAACTGCACATTAATTCATCCACATACGCATTACTCCAAAAGTCCGTTATACTTAATACATGCAGGATAGTACGTAAATTTTTAGCTCACAATTAAATGGGATGATTACTTGGCCATGGCCCGAAATTTTCTCTAAATACTCATTCTCTTAATAAAGAAAAGTGAGAGCAGTCTAATAAAAAAAATAATAATGTCAGGTACGTTTTGACCAGCGCCTGACCTCAAACTAAGATACCCTGTGTTATGTGTAACAGAGATGAGACATAACTATACATCTAATGCCTCAGCTCATCAGTATTCATGATCACAGCTTTCATTTTCATTGATATAAAAAAATACCTTATTCTATACCTAATTCTGTCTGTGACATTTATATGGATTTCAATCTTAAGGTGGTAGATAATGTTCTTCTCCGACCGTACATTGGTAAATATTTCCTCGGTAGCCGCTGAGCCATTGTTTGGTTTGATAATGAAAAGCTCTCGGAGATGACGTCATCAGACTGACGAGCCGGAAGTGCGCTTAAGTCAATTTGAAATTCTAAAATTGTTTTCTCCAACTTCTTCTTAACAGATTCAGAAATTAACGTGTCGGTGTAATCTTTTCGTTAAGATTGATGTTTTCTTGCAGTAATTTGTATGTTATCGTAGAATAGTTATAGCATTTATTGTGAGAGTGTGCAACTAAATAAATAGGTATCGTACGCGATTATTTCACTTCACATATGTTATTTATTTTTATTATTTTATTTTATTTATTTGGGAAGCCAACAAGATATACACCAATAAAAAATCCGCAGACATTACGGTACAGTGCTATCTTAATTATAGGCTAGCACAGAAAGGATAATGTGTATCTTAGCTAAAGTTACAAAAATATTAATTTATAACAGACAGTGGACAGTTGATATTAAAACATAAATACATTACATTTTTTATTTATTATAAAATGTGTTAAGTGTACATATTGATATAAATTCCATATATTGAAACGTATGAAAATCAGATGGGTTTACCACTGGCAAGTTATGTAATATGCTGAGGGAAGAATAAAGTAAACATGTAAACAGTCACATGTAAAAAATTAAAAAGTATAGCGAGACACTTCTAGTAATTTGAATAACTCAAGATTTGCAAACATTTAAAACAGAGAGTCCATTTAATTAGAATAAATTCAACGCTCCGGCGCCTTAACAGACAATAGCTCTCTAATTACAAAATACAAGGCTTTATTACCTCAATCGGGGGCAATTAACATAAAAAAATAATATTTACGAAGACGGTGCTGGCTCTTAATTTAGGAATATTGCGGTATAAGCTTCAGCGGGAGCGCCTCAACCCTTCTGCCGGAGAAGATAAGAAAAAAATATGCAGATTCAACATTTGAAATACGTGTCTGACTTTACTTAAGTAAAAAAAACTTAAAAAACTTTATCCTCAAATATGTACCTAAATAAGTGCCTCGCTCTATTTTTCATCGCTTTCATGTACTGTAGCAAGTACTAACCAAATGAACACTTGATTTACGTCAACTGAAACTGTTTTGACATAATAATATATCAAAACATACTAAATGGAATGATCTCTCCAATTCCTGTCTACATACGAATATATCCTCAAAACCATACTTATTCTACAGGAGGTATCTATGCGTCCTTGATCGAAGGTTCTCGTGAAAACAAATGACTGCAGTGATGTTTCTCCTGCCGCGGCGCGTGAGCGACGGCCGACAGATTAAAGCTAATCGCTAACTTTCTTTGCCTCAATTTGTATGAAAATACCGACCAGCGCGCCACGTCTTCAGCACATTACTGAACGCTTTAATACCATTTTAGAAATACGACCGTTCTAAATTGAACTCTACTTTCTATGAAATTTCTTATAAAACAAACAGACGTACCATTCACTTAGTATCAAAAGATGTCTAGATAAGGAATCCTGAGATAAATCATACCAGGAAACCGTCCAATTGATTCAGCTGTATTAACATATAAATAGGGCGCAAATACAACATCAGCATTTTAATTTCTTCCCTATATTACGGAACGATTTACAAATTAGCGGGTTAGAAAAATGCTTCGAGAGCCTTAAGAGGGCCGCACACCCTCGAGATGTCCCATTTAAATGTAAATTCGGCAATGTCGTGACACGGGGGAAAAATCCAAATCAAAATATTTGACGAACCTGTCAAATAGTATGCACGAATACTAATGACTTTGAATAGGTACCCTCAAGAAAAGAAATCTCAACTCATTGAAAAGGTGCTTCTAGTTATACCCTTAATGAATCCTCTAATTCATCACACCAATCTGTTTCAACTCCCCCGTTATTTTTTTTTTTT
>SJJU01030322.1:8607-25027 GCA_012932125.1 Conopomorpha cramerella | reverse complement strand
CCACTGTGATTCCCGTTAGAGCCAGGATCTACAGCGGCATCCAGAATAGACAAGAGCTCAATCAGTGACGACTGGGCTAGATCCCGGGGGGTGGGGGGCTAGCCTTCTGTCTTGGATCCCACACCACTTGCCGGAGTCTGTGTTTCCTGCGCAGTACAGTGTGAAGGTCTTCAAGTCACTGGGGTGAATAGGTACCTAATGAACAAGTGTGCTCCATCGTAGACTTAACATCAGGCAGGATGGTGGTCAAACGCTTGTGCATAGTGATAAAAAAAATAAAAAAACACAATACACATTTCAGAATAACAGGACGTTCTAATCAATTAGGCTAACGATTTCATTCATAAATACAAAATCATCGTCAACTTCCAATTACTGGCTGAAAAAACAAACAAAAAAACACATAGGCTGGTTCACAACGTGTCCTAGAGATTAATATGTCCCATTATGAAACTATTTTCGTCGTTTACTGTCAGTAATCGACCTCCCATGCCCTCGGAGCTGTCTCGTCACATTGAGCTACATTACTTAGCCGACCTAACGAGATAATAGAGTTTAAACACCCCTGCAAATAGTCTATGGACATTTATATAAAACGACATGTGCTCGTGGTGGCTAACCATAGAAGTTGAGCTGGCTGTTGGTAGATGCGTCTTCGTGGAAGAGGTCAGGGTGATATTGGTTATTTGTGACTATGCATTCCATGTTGGGACCTTGCCCGTCAGAGAGTGTCACTTTGAGTAGAGTTTACATTACGGACGAATGCGTTCGGCCAGAATGGGCCCGAATGTGATATCTGTTTTTCATGTTTCACGACGTTTTCGCTAGATGGCGTTGCACCGTCACCACAAAAATATGTAGAAATGTATAACAAATTTTTTCGTCTTCATACGAAATAGATTGGTTTTGTGTACTTAGAGACATTTGGATGGCAGCGAAAAGTGTGTTTATTTTTCGTTTCCCAACGTTGTCACCATAGTAAAAGTTGTTCATATTAACCACCAAAGCTTCTAAGACTATTGATCGGGGTCGCTTCACACTTAGTATATAGATGGTCACAGATCCGAAAACAGATCACAGTGGCGTGCAATTGGAGAGGCCTATGTCCAGCAGTGGACAAGTATGGGCTGATGATGATGACAGAGATGTCCATGTGTAAGCCATGTGGTGATGACGAATAGTATATATGTGTTACCACCCAACTTTTTCCGTCTTGGGGGTCGTAAGAGACAACCGAGAGGACTCTCCAGCGGACGGGCAGCAGCGCACTCTGTGAGTTAAATCATAACACCACTGCGATCGCCAACCCGCCTGCCAAGCGTGCCGATTATTGGCCTTTCTCCCCAATTGATCATGGAAATCATCGAGGGAGGCCCTCGTCCAACAGTGGACGTCAATTGGCTGATGATGATGATAGAGATGTTCAGTGATATTCGCGTGCGCTCTGTAGTGCAATTCTCGTATTTTTGCTCGATCACGATTACGTTTTGGTTTAGCTTACGCTCGAGTTTAGTCGAGTTCAAAAATTACCAGAATACCGTTTGTTTGAGAAGAGTAATTTTAGTTTTGTTTGTTTATGAGAATACGCTTTGACGATTCCGAGCCGTTTGACGTACTATTGAAATTCGATAGTAACACGAGAACGATAGTAACAAGTGAGTTTGGACTAAGTTGAGACTTTTTTAGTATCGACGATATATGAGATTTGCACTAGGTACTGGCCGAGTGTAAACGCACCCGTGCACGATTGTAACACGTTTTTGCGCGCATACCTAGTTTGCTCGCGCGTTGCCTGCCTCAGCGAATAAATCTCCCCGATCATTTTGATTATTACCCACCTACCCAGTATTTTTATAGCACGTGATGACCTGAGTGGAAGAAAATTACCGCGCTACCTGACCACGGTACTATTTCTATGAATAATGACACTAGTTACATTTAATGGTTGTGTGACAAATGTTTTTGAATAAGGGTCGTTGTTTAGACGTAATTATTTTAAAAAATACCTACCATGGAGCGTCTGTGGTCCAGTTGGTCGGACCCTTGACTTGTAACCGGGAGGTCCCGGGTTCGAGTCCGGCTACTGGACGTGTACCAATGGGACTCTTTTTCAGAGGCCTATGTACGCAACGCAACGCTCGTACGGTGAAGGACAACATCGTGATGAAACCCGCACACCACAAGGTGTGTTTACCCTATAACGGCGATGGGCTCACCCCCTGTCACGTTGGGTTAAATACGCTTGGTGAACCGTGGGTATTTGCTTTAGCAAGTGCCACTGCTTTTTTTTTTACCTACCATGCTCTGACTTGACTTTTATTGTAATGAGTAAATAATTCATTGATATTGTTGCGAATTAATTACGTACTTTATACGTATATATGTAGGTAAAACAGCAATTCATTTCTGTTCGTTGGTGTCGCTAAAACTCGAAAACTACTGTTCCGATTTGGTATATTTTGGCCTTAAATTATTTGTGGTTCAGAAAAGGTTTAAAAGGTGAATGAATATGAATTTCGATCTCTTTGTAGTAATAGACTATGTGTATATTAATAGATGCGCTTTTGCGCATGCGCCACTGTGTAACCATATTGAGAGAGACAAAATAGCCAGTCTAAAACGATGCTATTTTATTTTTATTATTTTTTGTTGTTTTTGCCGTTTGTATTTTACGAAGCCTGCGCGCTGAAATAATTAATTGTGTTTTATCATTAAGTATTCATATTCAAAAAATTGAAACCTCTTCAGTAATTTTTACGTGAAGAAATAAATGATTTGATTAGATCATTGAAGTTTCATTTAAAATGAATATACTTTATTGATGTTATAGTGACACAGGAAGCGACATAAAAACTGATAGACTCTCTTGGCCGAGCTTACGGGGTCCTTGGAGAAAAGTGGTAGCTTTGTACGCACGAGAATATCAACACGCTTCTACAATTATTGGGTAGGTAATATCGCTGGGCAATGTTGATGAGGTTTGATTATACAGAATCTGATCACCCGAGTTTACGTACTTATAACGGCACCCGCATTTCTAACATCAAACTGATGTTTAGTAAAATAATTTATCTACACTAATATTATAAAGAGGAAACCTTCGTTTGTTTCATCATCATCATCAGCCACATAACCAATGCCCCAATGAGATCCGTCATTTGGGGTGAAATGCCAGTAATCGCCACCCTTGGCAGGCGGGTTGGCGATCGCAGTGGTGTTGTGGTTTAACTCACAGAGAGCGCTGCGGCCCGTTCTCTGGAGAGCTCCCTCGGTCGCCTCTTACGACCCCCATGACGGGAAAAGTGGGGCTGGGGTGGTGACACATGTATTCTATTCGCCGTCACCACACGGCTCGTTTTTTTGCTTGTAATGAATAGGCTCAAAAAATACTAGACCGTTTATAAAAAATCTAATATGTGTCATTTTATAAAATTGAACCTTAACATAAAAGATACAAAACATTAAATTACAAAATCGGCATGATCTTTCGTATTGGGCTCTTTTTATTCTAACTATGCGAATGTATATAGAAGACTAGCTGACCAAGAGACTAGCAAACGTTGTTTTACCAATATAATTTATAGCCTATATGTTATTCTAGTTTATAAGCTACAATGCTGCCAAGTTTCATTAAAATCCGTCCAGTACTTTCTGCGTGAAAGAAGGACAAACATCCATCCATCCATCCATACACCTAGACATCCATCCAAACTTTCGCATTTGAGGAGGTTAGGATCAAAACGTAATTTAGGTGTAACCAAATTTTATGAAAAAAGAGGAAAACTTATACTACTCTTAGGCCCTTTACTCTTATAAACCATAAACAATCCATGCCCTTGTACATATACATGAAATCTATTATTTCTCAAAAAAATTAAAAAAAATAGTACATGGTAGTGAAGTTATATATTTGAAAATGTACGAAAATCCTTAGGGGAAGAAAAGTAAATTAATACGTTTTGATTCTAACCTCCTCATTTATAATATTCGTAGGATAGAACATCTACACACACAGAAACTGACGCTTTGGCATTTAAGCGAAATACATTTACCTACAAGTATTTGTATAGGCTATCTAACAGACCGACATTGAACATAAATGCGTACGAAAGTTTCTTCACTCGATATCCGACACATATCTCTCCCATTTGCCTTTGTTGCATGATCAAAAGCATGATACTTGAATGCGGGACCAATAAAATGCGGGTTTATTGAAGTGCAGCCACATCTTTTATGGTCATCCACCGACCGACCGCTGACTTCCAAAGAGAAAACTAACATGACTTTTCAATCACACAACAGGCCAGGTAATTGACAACTACATGACACTAATTAACTCCAAACACCTTCGTATTAAACTTATTCAACGTTGCCGCGGGAATTAGCACCTTACGTCGGTCTGTGGAGAGTCGATAATGTAACGACGCGCGATCTGTTTCATTTACAATCATGTAAATTATTATGAGCGATCGTTGACAGCGCGGGGCACGATCGATCTCGACAACAACATACCGTGTTACTGAAATACAATTGCCCTTAAAATGCGTTTTTTTTGTCTACTCGTATTTGAACGTTCGTTGGAGCTCACAGTCAATGGGGAATTTTCAGGGCCCCTGTTTCTCTTAGTTATGACAGATGGCGCTAGTTGTATTATACCCTTTTTTACGGCTGAAGAACCCTGACAGTTGATTACATTTTTGCATTAGCACGTCTTTTTCAATACATCTTAAAAATTAACTAAACTACAATTTGAAAAGAAATATTAGTCCTACAAAAACTGCGAATTTTTTGCTGAAATGTATGTCAATATACTACATTGTGTGAAAACATCATCAAGTGTCAGGGCTCTTCAGCCATGAAAAATGGTATCAGGGGGACAAATGTCAACGAAATTACTAACATCAAGCAGTTCGTATTGAAGGCGACAGTATTTTTTTATTGTTTGTCTACATGTTACAAAAGTGTCTGAAGTCTAAATAACTCACTAACCCAAATAATAAAAAAACGCACTAAAATGTAACTGACAGAAGTCCCCCTGGATATCAACTAGCGACATCTAGATAAGAAACTTTTGTAGTTTGAAAATTTCCCCAATGTAATTTCCATCGGTATCGCGATACTGATATCGACTATGAACTGGCAAAACGTCCCATCTGAAACGTCCGTATGATACGAGTTTGATTAGTATGACTATGTCAGATAGTACTTTTTGTTTTGAAAATTGCATGAACTTTTAAAATGTGATAGGACATATTGCCAGTACAAAGTCGATATGTCATCGCATCAGAAACCGCAACTTGACTCCGCCATGGAGCATTGCCGCGACTTTTTTCCGCTATCGCCGCGCGCGCATCCCTTGCCGGCCTGTACTCGCCGCTAATTGGGTGCGCCGGCCACCTCGCCGCCTGATTGGCTGAGGGGCGGTGACGTAATCACTTAATAACCCCTCCCGGCACAATTATCCCATGTGTCGCAGACGTTGCTGGGCGGCGCGAGGCATTCCACGGAGAATTTCGACTTGCATCCAGCGCATGACGACTTGACATATTGTAGAGGATTGTATCTAAATTAATATCTTAATTAACAAAGTTTACTGACGGTACGCCGTAATGCGGAAAGCCTGGTTTTTCTTGATGTTTATAAAATTTATTTGCATAAATATAGGAGTGAGCATCATAAATATTTTGTGGCCAACGATCGCGTTGATACCATAAAAGTCTGATTGCTCTATCACTTGGTCCATTTATAAAAAATACATGCACACAGTCAAGCTTGTCGGCCATACCGTGGTCGTTGATAATACAGAAAAGTTTAAAAATATGTAATAGTAGTCAGTGCCATAGTTATGACTGTGAAGTGGAATGAATCAACCAAATGATGGTGATGAACGGAATGCGTGAACATCGACCTAAATAATAATATCCTACAAAATAATTGGAACTAGACAGCAGTGGCGTGCACACCATATAGGCAAAAAGACACTGCCTACCTTAGTATTTTGGTTACCCGACCTAATAATAGAGTTGTTGCTAGATCTTTTTTTGTTGTACTCACGACACAGGCTAACGATGGTCCTGTGTTTTGTGGGTGAGTAGATAGGTAGGTAAAAAAAGACAAGTTACTTATATATAGGTGTCAATCCTTGGGGATTACTGCCTACCTTGTCGTAAAAGCCAGTGCAAGCCACTGCTAGACAGCTACCTTATGGCGGAATGGCTAATTGGATAAAAAAAAATGTCAAACGATTACATAAAAGACCACGGATGGCGCTGATGAAGCTAAAAACAAGTTGATTAAATTGTGCGTCAATCAAAAAAAAATCTATATCCTTATCTTTGTTTTCTTTCTGGCTGGTTATAAAAGCCTATGTATAAAAGCAATGCGTACTTGTGCGATCTTTAGCTGTGAAAATAATAATAAAATATTAATCATTTCAATCTTTTGAATTCCTAGAGGCAGATGTCCTGACTACTAGCCCATGCCGGCCGTGAATAGATAAGATAATAATATTCGTAGATAATGTGAATGTTACGTACACCACCTAGAATATACTATTGTGTAATTTGTAAAACTTTTTAACTAATAAAAAATACACTTGAGGCCTTTTAATCCCAAAGCGGGGTAGGCAGAGGCACTTGCTTAATAAGCAAATGCCCACACGGTTCACCAAGCGTATTTAACCCAACGTGACAGGGCCCATCGCCGTTATAGGGTTCACACACCTTGTGGTGTGCGTGTCTCATCACGATGTTGTCCTTCACCGTACGAGTGTTGCGTTGCGTACATAGGCTCTGAAAAAGAGTCCCATTGATACACGTCCAATAGCCGGACTCGAATTCGCGACCTCCCGGTTACAAATCAAGTATCCGACCAACTGCACCACAGACGCTAAATATATAGGTATTAAAGTCCTTTCATTATGTCAAGTCAATGAAAGACGCCACCTAAGCCACACGATTTTATCAATTCTCAAAGTTACGAGATAAATCGTAATTGCAAAAAGAAAATGCAACTGTATGTAACACCTTGCTTGATTGTTAGTACGTACATTCCTACTTTATTACTGATTGAGTAATTAGAAGAAGCAATATCGCAACATGGGAATGATAATAAGAATCTGATGATTTCTGTTTTCAGTATTTAATCATCGTCTAAACTGATGGAAATACTGAATAGGTAACTGAATGTCTTTAGACTGTAGAACTGTCTTTTGAATAATATGACCATATTCATATTTTATTTTTAATGTGTAATTACATATATTATTAATCGTATACCGTTATTTTTGTGTTTCTCTGTTGATTTCTGTGTTTATCTTTGTTTCGGTTTTCTTTTTAATTTCTGTCTTTATTTTTTTTATTTCTGTTTGTTTGTTTTTCTTTCTCTTATTACAGTTATTGATCACTGTGTTTATTCCTTCTTGTTATTTGGTGCAAATATACTTCTCTCTCTCTCTAATTACTACGATTCGACCGACGAAAAAAATGAAGGAACTAAAATCACAAGAAATACTCCTTAAAACAAAGTTTAAAGCTCTTACTTCCTCTACTGTAAATTACATGAAATCCCATGACGCATATAAAAAAAACTGACTCATTTTCGGTGATCGTCACACACTGAATTATCACGAAAAGACAAAGCGAGCGACATATAATTCAGGCATATCGGCAAGAATAAAAAGCAAGAACTACAAAGATTACCCACTGCGAAATTCTTGAAGAAACGCGACCCCGAAATCATTCCTCGAAATGCAATCATCAAAACGGTCTGTGGCACCATCATAACACTTTTTCACATTTCTCGTGATTGCTATAAAACAAAATAATTCAAAATTCTTATACCCGGGTAATGGAGATCACGTAGTATCGCGGTCTAATCGAGTTGGACATTATCCCCTCTGTTGAAGTTTTCACAAAGGTCACAATTGCCTTCGGACTGTATACTTGATCGTGTCCGCAACAGCATCAGGCGGTCACGTAGAAACCGCACTCTGTCTCCCTCTACTCTACAGGGAAATAAAACGTTGGAACGGGATGGAATAAATCGGTCTGTATAATGACAGCATCTCGTAAAGGAGCAGTTTGATGTCCATCTTCATGGCTTTGAGTTGGTAGGACTTCCGCTTTCGTAGATTTATTTGCTGCAACAAGTCATTTTTTGTAAGCGACCACAGTTTTAGTTCAGGAAAATTTATTTCTAACATTATTATCATCGTCATGATTGTATGACTTAACTTCTCTTAATTAAACGTGTGTATTGGTTGTTTCTGAATCTTTGAAACAGTCTCCCTGTTTATTTTACTCATTTAGAAACAAATTCATTCAGAAAGCAAATTGTTTTTACTAAATATAATAGGCACCGCCAAACTCTGAATACTTAAACCAATCTAAAAATCAGAACGTCTCTTGAAATTTGAGTTTTTTTGGCGTAGTAATAGATTTGTATTGAAATACTCAAACATTTTCAGAAATTGCATTCCAAAAAATATTTCCTCCAAACAAGTGCATAAACGATAGCCATTGATAGCAATGACGGAGTCCACCCGGTGGTACTGTGGTCAGATGGAATACCTATCATTAGTGCTACCATCTCAGCGCCCTGTGCTATTATAATCGCGAGGAGCGTAAGAAATAAATGATATTTTTTTTTCACTCATTCGCCCAGCGTCGTTCGTAATCGTTTTTGGTACTTTTTCCCCACCGACTTTATTGTTTGATGATTGTCGTTGATGCGTTTCCGTTGTTGTAAGTACTTATGCCTTTTTATGGGCGACATTCTTTGAACTACTTGTGATTGTTGGAATAAATCAAACGGTTTTATGTCTTGCTTCGTCGTTTTTTTTTTGTTTACATTTTCTTTGTTTAGTTTTTATGCTTTATACGTTATTGTCTCTAATTTTATTGTGTGTCACTGATGGTATATCACGTCACAGTTGAGTGGACATGTGTCAGCTCGTGGGAGTGGGACAGGTGGCTGAATCTGCTAAGTTTCATTTTGAACGAAGCGACCTACCTCAGTGAGTGAATTAGTCGACGTTTTAGTAACAAAAAAAAATTTTACCCACTTGAAAATTAAAATAGTTACTTCATCATCATCAGCCCATAATTGTCCACAAACATAGACATAGGCCTCTTCAATTTCACGCCACTGTGATCTTATTTCATTCTTCTCCCATCCAGCTTCTACTAGCCATCTTGCGCATATCATCAGTCCACTTTGCCTAAGGGCGTCCTACACTCCGATTGCCAACAGTTACTTAGTTGATTGCTATCATTGTTTGACGTTCGGAAAATTTGTAGGGTGCGAAACAGTCAAAACACGGCATAACAGTATTATCTGCTTATAATTTTAATATTACAATAACATTCCAACGCTACAGGTTGTCCTGCAACCTCAAGATGGGTGTTGTTACACTATTTGTTCACCACTCACTGTTTTTTTACCGCAGTCCTACATTACCTACATAAATAACACATTAACCCCCTTAGCAATAAACACGTTGTGACTTATACAACGGTTATTACAGGTCTACTTGAACTGGTTATACCGTATTTGACATACAACTGACAAGTTATGTTGAGCTTTGTGTATCTTCGAAATAGCAATTCCGCCATTATTAGTAAGGCCCTTAATATTCAATAATCTAATTTTAAGGTACTTACTCTGTAAAAATATGCTGTATTGTTCTTGAAATAAAATTATTATTATTAATTTACCTACAAAAATGGTTGACTGTTAAGTCGGTCTACAGACGGTAGTTAGACTTGACAACGTCAAACATTGCAGTAGCACAATCGCTTGCGGAACGGGACAATGACGTCATATTTATCGTGCATGCAGCCCTTAGTATCGAGTTATTAAACGCCGTCACGTCAAAAAGCAGTGGCGTACTAAAACATGTCAGACAACAAGACAGAATCTTTGGATATTCCCATTTTGGACTTAGCAGAATAAGACGCCAAGTCAATTTCCTCCAGCTAGTTGTTTTTTCATCAAGGGAATGTTGGTCTCGAGTCGTTTTAACTCGACGATGTGATATATAGGAGATAAACTCTGATGGGTTCAGTTAATCTGTACCAGCTAATTAGTAACAGGACGTAATGGCTCTAGCTGTGACAAATACGGTAGACTGTTGCACCGCGGATTAGTCTGCGCAGGAGTCTACTCTTTTGAAACGTGTGGTGCATATACCAGGTGATGTTTTTGACACCCGAAAGACAGAAAGAAATATAATATAGAAAAGAAATATATCTTCGTGTATAATAATGAAAATTGGCACTGTTGTTGCTTTGATACCGTTGCATATATTTATTTTAATAAGTTCATTCAGAGGTGTCTAAAAAATCTGTTGATATGGACACCATCCCTTCGGATACCCCGTCGTCTGTCAAATATGGGCTGATGATGATGATAATGATAACTGCGCTGCGGTGGTAGTGGCAGGACAAGAACCCCGATAGAAGTAAAATAAGAGAAGTAATAATATTTTTTTAAAAAAGTCGAAGAATACCTTCCGTTCTACATGTATAACACGATTCATTGAAATTTAACCATATTTTTGTTTAAAGATAAATATTGTTTTTTTTTTTCAAAAATGATTCCTAAAGTATGTGGAAATGTCACGCTGTACGTACCTACATAATATTAGTGGACGCCCCGCAATTTCTCCGGGTCTTTTCTGTTGATCGTACAAACGAAAACTATCGCCATACTTTCGCACTGCTTTTTATCCCGCACCTTCCAGACAGAGAAACTTTATGACTAAACAAGTGGACGCCCCGCGATTTCATTCGCGTAGTTTAGTAGTACGTGCATTCTAAATTACAAGCGGTTTAGATTTTTCATACACAAGTATTTTCCCGTTAATTTCCGTCTCCGTGGGAATACCTAAGCTAAGTCCGTTCCAAATTTCAAGTGCCTAAGTTTAGCCGTTTGGGCTGTGCGTTGATATGTCAGTCAGTTAGTCAGCTTTTCCTTTTATATATTTAGATATCTACGGTTCGACAAGCGTATTTAATCCAACATGGTAGGATCCATTGACGTCACATTTCCTTACACTGGGGTATAAAAAAGCGATTATTGGTCTATTTACGGACCTTTTTCTTCCATTTGTAATGCTCTGCTATTTCCTATTGATTCTCGTCGAAAAATTATAATAAATAATAATAATAAGTACCCATAACATAGCATACCTAACAAGACAGCTAGATTTCTTAACAATACTGAAGCCATAAAAATATGAGGATAAAAACCAATGTTGATATTAAGCCGGCCACCCATCAGCTATCCGTACACGACTCACACAAGTTCTGCACGGATAAAACAAAGCACAAGATGGCGGTCATACAACTCATACACGTTCCATCCATTAATCCGTCCCGAACAATTAACATCTCGTCTTAATCACGAAGCCGCCGTCTCCCATCGAGACGTGGGAAAATATACATACTAGAAGAGGTTTTATGATGCTGCTAAAAAGATACAGTCAGGAGCTGACAATCCTTGTTAAATTAAGTGCAATGTAATTTTGTTAAGTTATCTCTACCTATATATTGGTTTATTTGTCTTTAGTCGAAGTCATATTTATATAAGTACTACACACATCAAAAGTGTCTAGGGATCAATTACATTTTAGAATAAGAATATATTTTACAAAAACTGAATTCATTCATAATTTATTCAAAATGTGGTGATAAGTCATTGATACAGGCATGGAAGGCATTAGGTAGGAGACCAATCCAGAAGATTCGATTTGATTTAAATTAGATTTGTTTTAGAGCTAAAAATGTTCTTAGTCCCTAGACACTTTTGATGTGTGTATATCGCATAGTTAGAACAAAAAGGACCCAATACGAAACATGCTGATTTTGTCATTTAAGTTTTGGATCTTTCATGTCAAGGTTCAATTTCATAAAATGACACATTTTGTTTTGTGTCACTTTTTTGCGCTATCTTTCTTCGTATTTCCAAACCGTCTTTAGTTTGATAACTACGTGGGAAGCAAGACAGAAGATCTCTGATCTATTCTGGATGCCGGATCCTTTTTGAACTCTGAATGCCCATCAACAAGCCTTTTACAATATGTATAACACGAAACAAATCTAGTATCATTGTTTGACCGTCCAAGCCAAACTAACACACAAGCAAATAAGCTGCATGAAATGCAAGCCAATATATCGTCGATGGTAGCGAAAATAGTAAAAAGATACATCGAGTTACATCTGATTCACCGATTTGTTCATTTTCTACGCTAACTGAGTTATACTCGGCGTCACGACCCACACATTCCCATAGGATCTTGTGGAATTTATTTATGATGCACATAATATGGACACGTTTTCTACAGTACTGCCTACCTACCTGCTTTAGGTGAGCAACGAGAGCTGAAGCCGCTTCGCCTTTCGTCGTTTCCATATGAAACGTTCACAACTTAGAACTGTTCCACTGTGACATTCATAGATTCGTTATTTATTCGTGGCTTATTGGTTTTGTTTTTCGGATTACGAAGGAAAGGTTGTGATGTTCGAACCCAAGGTACCTGTCCTTCCAGAGAATGCTTTTGGATAATTTGATAGAGTACCAGCAATCTAACCTAAGTCCTTTTTAGGTGAAGGTGTACTGTCACGGAACTGTGCCTATCAAAGTAAATAAATGGTTCCATACCTCTGGTGTTTACTTTTCTCGTCGTAGGGGTCGTAACAGGTGACCGAGGGAACTCTCTAGAGGACGGGCAGCAGCGCTCTCTGTGAGTTAAACCACAACACCACTGCCAAGCTTGGCGATTATTGGCATTACCCTCAAATGAGGAAAATCATTGGGGAAGGATTAATTCCCTCGTCTAACAGTGGACGTTACCTGGCTGATATTGATACATCTGGTGTGGTAGGTAGAGGCATTTCCTTGGCAAGTGCTTAAGCTTATATTTCTTTCCTTATTATGTTATTGATAATTCGCTACCAGCCGTTCAAAGAGGCCGTTGGGTATTAACCGTCATCCATTACGACTCATAAACGGTTCGGTACATTAACCGTGCCAATTTGTTACAATAATACAACGACGTTGCAGAGAAATGAACAACGAAAACGGTACGAATTCGTAATGCCACACACCGATATTACTCGACCGAGATGATTCAGGGATAAAAACCACAAAATGTACCAAAAAAAAGAAAAGAGTCCCACGCCAAAGTTCTATGTCGTAAGAAACAAAGATCATATTGCTTTGAAATCAAATCGCACTTCCGCCGCACGAAACGGAGAAACGCATTTCGATTATCAAAAATTGCAATTTTATATTCCACTTTAACAAGAAAAAAAAAAGAGGTATCATGAAATTGTCCGGTAAAACATGATCAGATGCGGTGCAGTGGTTGGAATGCTCCTTTTTCCGATGTGGTTTTGGAGGCGAAAGTTTTAACACCTGTTGGTATTTGGTTCTGATAGATTGAATTACGATACACAAAATGTTACCTTCAAGACAACTTTTATATTTTTTTATTTTATCTTCTTCCAGGTACGTTACGCCTAACGAGTTCCCAGTGCAAGTACAAGTGTTATTGTAAGTACATCACGTTCTGTAAGTTCATTGGCTGAAAAATAGGAGCACGTATGTCCTTTTTTTTTCTCGCACAAATTGAATTCCCTCTCCTATGGCTCGAGTTGCACCTCGTTACAAAATAATCGCCTCACATCGTCACGAGTATCATCTAATAACTATCATAACCCTAGTATCCAATAATAATACGTACTACCTATAATATCTTTGTGCATGCCGCCATACCAGCGCAGGAGAGGGACAGCTGTATCTGGGGCGAAGGGGCAAACAGTAGCCGCACCGCGTAATTCGAATTTACCCGAATCACGGAGTTAAGGTATTGGATTATCATACAATGCCCACTTACAATGCCGCGGCGGCGACAGCTTCCTGCTATCCCCAAACGGGACCGGCGCCATTTTGTGTGTGCGGCGACAGCACAAAATGGCCGTCGTAGTCGATTATTATTGCAGTCGATAATTTAACATTTTAGCTGCGCGGAGGTAAATAGAAATGTATAGAATGCTTGAAAATTTCCGTGTCGTTGCAAGAGTTGTTTATTAAGTTAAGTTAGTTTTCACTCGTGAATGGTTTTCGTTCTTTGTACTGTTTGATGTTTTACATTTTAGAACTTTGTAAACTGTCGATAGCCATTGTACACACAGCTTAATCTTAAGTATAACTTACACAGTGGCAACTATATTCCTTTAGGACAAAATGCTTTGCGCAACGGTCGTAACCAAATATCATTTCAGAAATTATAATTCGAATTTCAAATGCATAGTTACAGTTCTGGCCTTCACAAGTGCAACATCGACCGGGAGAAAAGAGCTTCATATGTTCAGTGTATGTAGGGATAGGTAGCTCACACACGTCTAGTACTGTTACACACCCAAAGGTACTGATCTAACGTGTTCATTGCAACAGTTGGGACGCACGACACCCATTGTTCTAAGCTTTTCGAGCGACAAAAGTTTCCATTTTGATTTTAGGTTCAAAAGTACAGGTCATATGACATTTAAGCTACCGTTTTGAAGTGATGATTGCTCAACGGCTGGTAATTAGCATACGTGTGTCTGGGTAGACAAGCTACAGTCGAGGACCGAGAGACTGGATTTACAAAAAGACTAAAGCATTTCATTGTCAATTCAAATGTGACCGTCGCCGATGCAAATCCGTAGACGATCCCAGAAAGATGACTCGGGACGTCAATAAACAAGTAAATCCGGACCAAAGTCGTGGTGTGTGTCGTGACGCCGCGTTACGAAAAGTGTGCTAAACCCGATCCCGCATGCTCGCCGATTCGTTACACCCAGAACCTACATCAGATATTAAGTAGATACAGAATAATTTACTGTGACCATTGTAATCTGGTCTCCGCTTTCGTGCGACACACGTCTGAAATTAAGCTCGAGTTACTTAGATGATATTAAATTGGTGTAAACTGTGTCGACGTGCTGTCGCGGACAGTTTCTTTGGTACAATACCTACAGCTGTATTGAGCTGGAAGTTCGACGAAATTATATGGAGAGCTGGTGTATAGTTGTGTAGAAATTGTAGAGAATTTTCGCCTCGACTGTACACGAAACAACGCTGTAACAGACGACCGCTCGTATTAGATAGGGTGAGAAATAACTATATTTTACTTTCACTGTGAAATAGTATTGTATTGTATATATATTTATTTACTAACTTAAGAACTAACACACCAAAATTATAAAAGAAATAGAACAACAAATAAGAACAGAAAAAATATGAGTGTATCTATTAGCAGTGGTTAGCACTGATCGTGTGCCAGCTCTCACGCTAGTAAAAAGGGTCCCGACTCAGCATAATGCCACAGTTACCTGCAGCGCTGGTGTTCCCCCCCCTCCCCCATTTGACGATTAATTGATCATGGAAGTCATTGCTGGAGGCCCACGTCCAGCAGTGGACTGTCATGTGGCTGATAATGAGGAATATAACGTAATTATTACTCCAGTATAGAGCATTTCTCTAACTACAAATTGAACAGGTTTAGCTTGAGAAAAAAATAGTCACTTTTCCTTTTACAAAAAGTTTCTCTACTCGTTCGAAAGCTTTGAAAAGAAGTTTATGTAACTACCCAGAGCTTTTCGTCATATAGGTTTTTTTAGTATGTAAGGCGTCTTGTTTTATTGATTAACTAGTGGACGCCCCGCGATTTCATTCGCGTAGTTTCAGTATTTCATACAAACTATGACACCCTCTATCTAGCGACGCGACCCACAGGATCGGGGTAAAAAGTATCCTATGTCCTTCTCCCGATTCTAAGCTACCTCCCCACCATTTTTCAACCAAATCGGTTCAGCCGTTCTTGAGTTATAAATAGTGTAACTAACACGACTTTCTTTTATATTTGCAACTCGTCGTAAGATTTAACGGCTCTGTTATATACTTAATTGCAGTTATGTGATTGTGAATTTTGATTTTTCATCACGATTTTCTATAAATTAACTCTACATTTATTTCAATTCAGTATCATTCGTGCAATTTCTGAATTCGAATGTTGTCAATTTCACCTAATTTCAACTAGTCTTTCACGCCTATGGTTTTATTTTCAAGTAATATGTATCCTCGAGAGACAATACTATAAAAATACATTATGTTAATAGGTTATTGCGAAGCAAAATTATGAACATTTAAATCAAAGTTTGCGTCACGCGTATATTACAGCCTACCCGCCGTCAAAGAGCACCTCCGAGCCGCACACAACAATGGTGACATCCGGCATTATTGCCGCAATAGACTTTTCCAAAATGGCCGATACTTTTTTTTTTATGCTTAATAACTCGATACGAATTTATTTATTTAGTTCGGGAAGCCAACAAGATAGACACCAACACAGTATAGCAAACATTTCCGCAAT